>JBBYHO010298324.1:0-14909 GCA_038382025.1 Adansonia gregorii | reverse complement strand
AATATTTGTAATGTAAGTCCGTACCCTTGATATATTACATTGATATATGATTATACTAAAACAAATGAATAGGCTTTTACAAATATTTTATTTTGTGTCAAAACAATTCTTGGCTTTCTATTTATAATATTTAAAAGTGAGCTTCAAACTATTATATTTAAAAAATTATCTTTTTTTCATTTGAAATTTTGATTTCATGTATTAATTTTAATTTAATTTATCAATAATCTTGCAAAGGTTTGAATGTATATATATTTTAATTCTAAAAATATATATAATTAAATTTATTATGACGAAGACCTATTGAAAATTTAATTAGTTGCTTGATATAAATTATTATTTAAATAAAATTATCAAAAAATATAAATATTAATATAAAAATAATATTTTAATAATATAATTAATTATGACATATATTTTCAGATTGATACGGTTCGAATTAATAATATCATTAAAAGTGACATATATTTTTACCACTTAATTTATAATTTATGTTAAGATGAAAAACAATAATGGATAACCAAGATAACGGGAAGTGGGTGAAATCAAGAAACAAAATCCAATAAGATAGAATGCAGAAATGTATTCTAGTAGGAACAGTTAGGGGGAACTAAGGTTTCTCCAGCAAAGCAATGGCGATAGTTCTCTCGATTCAACACACTACTAAAATGACCTTAAAGCCCTTTGCTGTCCTCAACAATACTCATAAAATGAGAGTTCCCTTTGAGCTGAAACAAGGGCAGTCACGTATTTTCCATCAGCTTCCTTCTGGTTTGAACATGGAGGTTATTGTGCAAAAGAGTGTCAAACAAAAAGACCCAGACGAGAAAAAAGACCCACCTTTGGTTTTTGTTCATGGAAGTTATCATGCAGCTTGGTGTTGGGCTGAAAAATGGCTGCCTTTCTTCTCAAATTCTGGGTTTGATTGCTATGCCCTTAGTTTGCTTGGTCAGGTTAAGATTTTCCTTTCCTTTTGCCGTCTTTGAAGCTCAGTTTGGAGTTCATTTTGTTTCTTTGATTTCTTAAATTATTTTTATGTTAAATACTTGGTGGGTGTTCTTTTAATCATCAGGCTTATTCTAGTGGTTTTGATGCTAATTGAACTGCATAATATGTGTAGTAGGGGTAGAATTTTGCACCTAAAATTGTTGTCGCTGGGAACGTGAAGATGGAATAGCTTTTGATGAATTATATGAGTAAATCATAGTGAATATGGCTGGAAAAGTAAAAAAAAAAAAAAAAAAATGAGGGGATGCAGTAGCCAAAGTGAAGATTATTTAGCTATGTTGTTCCTCGGACTCTCATCTTTCTTAAAGTACCTCTATCTGACACCCATCTCTGACATATATCTTGACATGGGTATTGGGATAACCTCCAAAGATCTCCAAACATATGGGAAAACTTAGAAAAATTGAAAATACCACTGTCACCCATGTCCGATACTCACACCCAAATCCGAGTAACATAATTATTTAGCCGTACTTAAAATGGCATTAGTTAGTGGTAGTTATGTTCTTTTCCAGTTTTCCCCTATTTACCCAACAAGCAAGTAATATTAGGATTAAAAGTTTATCATGTTCTTCTTTCTTATCCTTTTGGACTCAAAATAAAGTCAATAGCCACAACATATCTCTTTGTCTCTTTAAATTGTGTCATTGATTCCGGCCTTTCTCCTTGAAGCACGAATATAAATGGAAATCACCAACTTTGATTTAGAAATTCATTGAGATTGAGTTAATTAAAACGAAAGCGTTTCTTTTAACAGTTTCCATATCATAAAGACTTCCTAGACAAGGTACTTGCAAAGTTTAAAGTTTCCCTTTCCATTATGCGGGCCCCTTTAATTCCTTTCTGATGTACGTACATGGTTTGAATATCAATCTTTGATGCGTGTTTAAGTTTAAATCAATTGAAGGTTGATCTAAGCACTCATACCCTGATGCACATGTAAATATGTTTTGCCTCGTTTGTAAGGCTTGAAGATAGAGCTTACTATTGCATTTTAGGATAATAGTAATTCCTGCTACATATATCTCCATCACCCTGTCGATGTGGTTAAAACCAATTTAGTGAAATGTGGTATAAAATCTTTTTCTCTTTTATTTAAAAAGTTAACAGCCCATTCTCATATGCTAAAATGAATAAAATCTTCATTAAGATTTTAAAAACTATGTAAACCATATGGTTCAGGACCTAAAATCTTCAGTAAGAGATTGGCTTTGTTGCTATAGGGCAGTTTAGCATTTTCTAAGCTATATGTATGAGGGAAAAAAAAAAGCATTGTTAATATTCTTGATGCTCTCATTCAAATCAACTCTTTTTCAATAATTCTTATCACAGAGTGGTAGCAGATGTCAGACCAAATTCAGTTGGATGTATTCCCATTTACTATTGAATAGTAATACTGTTTCGCAGTTTAATCCTCTTGGATCATATTTTATCAATCTCTAAAGTTTTGAACCCTAAGGTGTAAGCTTGACTGGCAATTTTGTCACCTTATATTTAACTACTGGCATATATATGAAATTTCATTGGCATGAAACTTTTGTTTAGAAAATGTTGTACTGATTTCAATACTGTTTCCGAGTAAGGGTAGGGCGAAAGTGATGTACCCTCTGGAACTGTCGCTGGTTCTCTTCAGGTAATAAACGTTTTGCCCTAAAATAGTTCCTTTGACAGCATAGTGCTTTTCTTTCACTCTCTTAAAAGCTATTGATTATATTAAGAAATTCCTCTAATTTGCCATTCACTTATAATCTGTAGACACATGCAGGTGATGTTGCTGATTTCATCCAGAGGAACCTCAATCTGCCACCTGTCTTACTTGGACATTCATTTGGAGGCCTTATTATCCAGTATTACATTACAAATATGAGAAATGAACCACATTCAGGTAAATGTCTATACATCTGGTTCACACTGGTTGGGAAAGTGAAAAGGTAATAGGTCAACAAGGCATGAGCAAAAGTTTACATGCTGTACAAGCGTTTTTCTAAAGTTATATTTGCACTTCCTGAAGATATGAGTCATCATTTTTCTTTAATTTAGTTGAAAACGCCCAAAATATTGATTGCAATGTATTCGGTTCTATGTTACTCAGACTTGGGTGTCAGTGTCGGATACGGTATGTGTCTGACACAGGTATGTTCAGTTTTTTCTAAGTTTTTTCTATATATTTGGAGGTTCCTTGGGGTGCCATGTCCTCATACTTATGTCCAATTATGCATTGGACATGAGTTCAAACCCAATTACTTCAAGAAGAATGAAGAGTCCGAGTAACATAGGGATTCACATCCTAAACACAAAAGAATCATGAATTACTATTGTTTTCATATTTGAGAAACTATTACAATATCTTGGCTCTTCTTTAGAAATCTTTTCATTGACTATATGTGAAATCTGGTATGTGTCAGAAGCCATATATTAAATTTGAATTAAGACGTGAGTTTCAACTTTAACCAGGCCTTCTACATACCTAAAAGCCCTCCATTTCATCAAATTGGTCCTGATTGATTATGGTTTCCGAAAAAGATTTCTTATTCTTGCTCTCTTCTTATGCTGTTTGGGACATTTCTAGAAATGCCAACTTTGTACCCAAAACTCACAGGTGCTGTGCTAGTCTGCTCTGTTCCTCCTTCGGGTAATAGGTGACCTCTCATGCAATCTAACTCGCTCTTATTTTTTCTCATGAAAGTAACTTTCCAAGGCTGACATACACAATTTCATTCAGTGGCTTAGTGTGGCGCTATCTCTTTTCCAAACCTGTTGCTGCTTTTAAGGTAAACTTTCACATTTTGAGGACACTAATCCGAAAACATCCCCCAACTTTCTCTCGGGGACCTAATTCAAGCTTAGCATATGCATATAAATAGACATTGTTTAATTGCATTTTATTCCTTAAAATAGGCTAACAGCATCTAGAGCAATGCGATGACTCGAATTTTTACTTCACTGATTGGTTAATTAGAGATTCTGTCTCTTCGCATTGAGGATAATTCATTACCTTTCATACCCTCTTTTCTCTTCATCAGGATAGATACTTGAAATATACCCTTCACACATCTGGAAATGGTGATAAGCTTTTCTTGATATCATGCAATTTCCCTTTTATTCTTTTGCGAACTTTCATGACAAGTGCACATATCAAACTTTCAAATTCTTGACAAGTGATTTGTTCCATCCCCTAAGCAGGTGACACGAAGCCTAGCTGCTAAAGCTTTTCAAACTTCGCTCTCCCTTTGTAGGGAGACTTTTTTCTCTGCTACAATTGAAGATAATTTGGTGCTACGGTTTGTTCGTGAGCTTACTATTCGCATATATGAGCATTCATTTCTTTCTTTTGTTTGGAATTATTGATAATAACAAATAAGATGTTTTATGTAATTGTGAATTTACACTTGTTTTACACATAATTAATAAAATCTCTTTGGGAGTTGATAGTGAAATGAACCATCAATAATGCATAGGCAAGTGATATCTATGTTGCTCCGACTCTTCATTTTTTTGAAGTATTCATGTTCGACACCAATGTGCAACATATTTTCGGAGATGAGTATAAGGATATAACACTCCAAATACATGAAGAAACTTATAAAAAAGTTAAACATACCCGTGTCCACATACCTGTATTTGATACTCACACCTGAGTTCGAATAATATCTGGAAAAGACTATAGAGGAAGATACGTAGAACCACGACAATATCAACTTAATCACTTGAAAGTGTGTTTAACTTCACACTCATTAAGGAAATGGCTAATATTGTTTTCATTCTGCATGCTTTTTCCAATGTACCAAGAACTGTGTCTTGCAAGTCAAATTTATTTCCGGAAACTGTTTCTTTTATTCTGTCATAGACTCATAGTAGACTGTAGACTTAGCCTTTGACTTTTTTTTTCCTCCTCCTTTCAGTTATCAGGAGCTAATGAAAGAAAGCTCAAGGATGCCATTGTTTGATCTAAGGAAGCTGAATGCATCACTTCCGGTGCCTAAAATGACCGACTGTTCTATGGAAATTCTTGTGTTGGGTGCAAAAAATGACTTCATAGTGGTAATTCCGATTTTCATTCTTCGACCTAAATTTATGCACTTCCAATATTGCATTATGCCATTTTCTTTTTTGACTCTTATCTCATATATCAAAGGCATGACAAGAGTAGTGTACATATAAGAAAAGTTACATGCCTGAATTTATTGCTTTAGGACCCTTTCCCCCTGTTTATAGATCGATATATAAATGTAGGATGCCGAAGGACTCAATGAGACAGGCAGATTTTATGATGTGTCACCTATCTGTGTCGATGGAGTTGCCCACGACATGATGTTGGACTGTTCATGGGAGAAAGGTGCTAACGTTATACTATCATGGCTAAATGGTTTGAGCGGATAGTACATATATATAAAATGACAGTTGTCTTATTGAGGGAATTATAGAGGCTTCTCATTTTCTTACAGCCTACATATAGAAAACATTTTTAGCTTGTTTTTTCCCTTTTTTTTTGGTGATAATTCTAGATTTAATTCTACCTTTTGTTATTATGATAGTGTGTTTTTCTGAAGTCTGCATATGTCAAGACATGTTGAAATTTTTATGTTAACAATATTAGGGTTGATTTTAGGCGACCATGCAAAAATGTCCTTTAAACTCATCCTGCGCTACGTCACACTGAGACTACCAAAGTTAACTTTTTTGGGGTCATTTCATCACTTTCAGAGTTAACAATTAAAGTTTCTTCGAGTTTAACTTAGTTCGTTTATGTAGTTATTCTTAAGAACTGACATTCACTGGGTAGTTGATATCCTTAAGAACTGACATTCAACAAATCTAAGAATTTTAGTATCTGCAATTATTTTCTTTATTCTCAATTCTTCGCACTTCCAAAGTTAACAATCAAAGTTTCTTCGAGTTTAACGTAGTTTGTTTATGCAACTATTTTTAAGAGGTAATATTCTGTAGGTTGTTATTACCTTTAAGAAATGACATTCAATGGGTTTAAGAATTTCAATATTTGCAATTTCTTCTTTTATTCTCAATTCTTCTTCAATAACCATTTTGATTAACTCTATGAATGGAAATTTCTGTCCAATTCCATTAAGCTTTCATTAATGTTGACTGAAATTTTATCGGAAAAAAAAACAGTTAACTACACATACTCTTATATGATAGGAAATTAACATAAAAACTATGTTATAAAATCAAAAATAATATATTATTAAGGTCAGTTTGGTAATTTACTTTTTTTTTTTAAAAAAGTTAAAAAAATTATCTATTTTGTTGCCGTTTGAAAAATCAATACATATAAGATGATGGGTGACGAGATTAATAACAATGATGGTGAGATTAGAGACTATAACATTGACATTAGTGGTGGGTGGGGTATGTATTTGGATCCAAATGTAATAGTGACAGGGAGATTGGAATACAAAGACATTAAATTAAAATATATATATATTTAGTAAATAATTAAAAATTATTCAATTATAGTTATATTAAATAATAAAATTAGAATTATATTTATGTTAAATAATAATTACAAATTATATTTATCTTATAAAAATAAATTAATAATATAAGTATAAAATTAAATAATAAAAAATTAAATAAAATCTTCGATTAAAAAAAAAGATATGAAAGGGCCAGTGGCTTCACTAGACCTGCTCCTCTAATGAAATTGGAAGGGCCAGTGATGACTAACCACATCTCCAATGGGGGTGCGTTCAGTATGGGAATTTTGCCCTTATTGTGGTCTTTGAGTGCAAAGACATTCAAATAGGCCACATTTTTATTTATTTTCCACCAGCATAGTATGTGTATCATAATCTAATTTTTAATAAAATTGATTTTTTATAAAGATTGTATCAATTATCTTCATTGATTTTATAAAAATATGTGCAAAGATTTCATAATGGTAATCGAATCTTACGCAACCAGTCGAGATAACAAAGTAAAATAAACCCAGAACTTAGCTCAATGGGTATTTTGAAAAGTAATATTTAATAACTCTATGGTTTGAATATCAACATTTACAATCCCTTTATCTATCCTAAGTGTGGGCTTTCTTTGAATTTGTATTAAAAAAAAATTGCGAAGAGAGAAAAACCAGCTTGGACTTGGAAGTGAACTTTATTATTTATTTATATTTAGACATGAATGGCATTAACTTTTACCATATATATATATATATTGCAAGTCCTATACTTACATTATATTAATGCATGACATAAAGCATGGACAACCATAAAATGGCAGCAAAAGATAGCAATACAGACATGCAAAAATAAATAATTAATTAATAATTTATTTACTCACTAAGGCTGATGATGGCTGCTGCTCTATTCTAAATTCACAATGCGTAGAGGAACCCACTGTTGACCCCTGCCCTATATAGCTGCAACTCAGATGTAGCAGTAATGGTGATCTCAATGTTGGCTGGTGCAAAAAGCACATCTCCTTCAGTAACAATGGCTTCCCCAGTGCCGGTTTGAAATGTTCCTTCCCCGACAAAGGCGAGGAAGATAGATGGGCCCGAGATGGCCGGAAAAACTGTCGATGCCCCTTTTGGAAGAATGCAATGATCGACCTCAAATTCATCGAAGGGTGGGAGATACCTTGTTGTGTAAGGACTCAATGGAAATCCTTCCAGGATTTCAGGATAGCCCTGGAACAGGAAGGAAAAACAAGAATCAGATTTTGAAGTTTTGGAATTCGTAGATCCTATGCTAAGTCAATAAGACCAAAACTAAAAATTTTGTCAAACAGAATAGTCACTTCTGCTGAAGGCATGATTCCTATGTTACTAGGATTCGGACGACAGTTTCGGATACAAATATATTCAATTTTTTTTCAAGATTTTCATATAGTTGGAGGGTCACTTGAGAATAATATTCATGTCGGGATAAGCGTCAAACTCGAGTCCAAGCAACATTGAATGATTCTATCACAAGAGTATTCAAGATAAGATTATATATTTAACCTGGACTCATCATGTTTGCCAAAGTATTTGAGTCTGAGACTTGTGTCTAACACATATTCGGGCATGGGTATGTTAGAAAAATTAGACATATCTTTGTTGGACACATACTTATATCTAAAACTCACTTCAAGTCCGGGTAAAAGGGAACATGTGTGTGTGAAGATAGGTGAAGCAAATTAAGAGACCAAAGCCTTTGCTATCAATCAATAAATTAACAAACAAAGAAATGAGAACAAGACTCAGTGTAATTGTTTGTTCAATATTGAGATATCTTTTCTAAATTAAAGCAGATGTGCATAACTTTTCACCTTATCTTATCGATGAAATTACCCCATCAGACAAGACAAACAAAGGTTGCTAATCCCTATGCTATTCAAACTCAAATATGAGTGTCAGATATGGGTATGTGTCCGACACTGGTATATTCATTTTTTTTAAGCTTTTCGATGTATTTAGAGGGTTACATCCTCATACTTATGCCCGAAAATTTGTTGGACACAAGAACTCCAATAATAATAATAATAATAATAATAATCGGAGCAACATAGGCTAATCCAGTCACATAGAAATAAAGCATTTGCCAGAGACATCCTATAATCAGAATTCATTGAACAAGGAATACCTGTAAAAAGAAAAGCCT
Source organism: Adansonia gregorii (assembly GCA_038382025.1). Lineage (NCBI taxonomy): Eukaryota > Viridiplantae > Streptophyta > Magnoliopsida > Malvales > Malvaceae > Adansonia > Adansonia gregorii. Next base: position 6,297 of record JBBYHO010298324.1, on the reverse strand, counting down.
ATGAATATTATTACACTATTAACACACAAGCAGCATTATGAATTATTTACTCTCAAATAGAAAATGGTCAAAACCTTGATTAAAATGGTTTGTACCTGCTTATATGTGAGCATGGAACAAAGAGTTTGTATATCGCGATGCTTGGGAGTAAGACCGGCACGGACAACGTTGTCGGATGTCGCCATGCATTCGATGCAATCACCACTTAAATATGCATGGGGCTCATTTGCACCAAGATACAATGCTTCACCAGGATTAAGTTTCACATAATTGAGAAAGAAGGCAGATATAACACCTATGTCACCTGGGTATTGCTTTTCCAAGTGCAACACCAACTGTTCCTTCTCTGTCAAACACCTCAACTGATGCAAATGAAAGAAAATAAAGATCAAAAGTTGCCTCTCAAGCAAAGGTCAGGAATATAGCCAGTAGAGAAATGGAGGGAAGAAAAACCAGATAAAATAGCTACTATTTAACAACTTTACAAGCTGGAAAGAAAAAGAACATAATCTACTAAAGATGGTAATAGCATAAAATAACAAATTAATTGTTAGAAAAATCCGATACGCATTACCAACAAGGGAAAAGAAGATGAAAAAAAGGGTCTACCATGCACCCTTTGCAGACAAATTTATAATGCAGTAGCATCTTTATCCCTGGCAGTATTGAAATAACTGGACCAACCGGTCAATTGGACCAGTTCAACTGGGAACCAGTGATCTGTCCAGTCCGAATCATATACTGGGGATATGATGAAGCAGTAGAGATCCAATTCAACTGGTAAAAAACCGTTTTTGTTGTTTTTATTATTATTATTATTTGTAAATGATGAAATTTGAAATTTTAACCTCTTAGTTATATATTAAAAACCATATAATTAAGCCAAATACATATTTTATTAAGTAAATACTATATTTAATACTTATTTAATATCAAAATCACAGATTTAACATTTAATTTATTTTTAAATTGAATATTTCAGTTCCAACCGGTTGAACCGGTTACCCAAAGGTCACACCAATTTAACCTGTGGTCCAGTTTTTTATTCATTGCTCCCTGGTTGATTTCACTATACAGAACAACAACACAGAGCTCTGCAAAATAAGCCAACTGTACCAGTTTAAGCCAACCAATTAGCTGCCTGAATAAGCATCAGCATAGGTTTTTGACCACATAAAAAGTTAATTAGATGAACTTTTCATGCCAATGCATTCACATATTAAAGTAACATTTATGCCTTGAAGCGGTCCAAAATTAAAGTCTAGAAGGAAAATTAGCTTATTATTGCCAGCATGATGAGGTTTTCTTTAAATAACTAAAGATTGTGGTTAGAAGCCCTCTTTTCATGCAGGCAGAAGTCTAACAAACAAATACCAGCATATTTTCAATTCTTTGGAACAGCCATTTCGAGGAAGGTGGACATAACTAGGTGATGACCTTTGTTTTCTCAGTTTTATGCCTTGATGCACTACAGAAAAAAAAAATTTCTAGAATGATGAAATTTCCCGGACCTGACTTTCTACTTGCAGCCGACTTTTCAGTTTTGATATTGCTTTAGTTGTCATCTCCTTGTTAGCTGACATAAGTTGGGTAAAAACCAACTGCAGAGCAGATTTTACTTTCTCTACCCCATCTCGCTCGTCAATATCTAAGACTTGCTTTGCTGATGCAGTGCCAACCAATTCCAAAATCTCAGGAATATCTTCAAGCACACCCTTAAGCTCCTGCAAAGAAGATAAATACTTGCTTTGAGTCAACGACTATAGTTGACAGGATCAAGAGAAAATATTAAATGCACAAATAAGAAGCATAGTTCAGCTACACCAAATAATATGCAAAATTTGGAGAAACCACATAAATACTACCTGCAATCGTTAAGATAATTCAGACATAGTTTGGAAATAATTGAAAATAAGCAGTATCAAAAAAAAAAAAAAAGGGCTTTCGGAGACACTCGAAGATGGATCTTTTTTTCACTGGCACGGATAAGTACTACGAAATTGCTTGACTCATTATCAAAGTTCTCTAAAATGTGATGACCAGGTACCTATCCAGGAGCATTATAATATGTAGCTCATATAAACGGAAAATAAGATATAAAATATCAATAAATCCATCTAAGCAATTCACCATGAGAATTGTTGTGCAGCAACAATACAACTTGACAGCATAGATGAAAATTTTAGTTGCAAAATGTAGTTACCAATGACTATCATGTGAACCTACTGAGAGAAATATATCAAACATAAAAAGGCAGAGTTATTTACTCAAAAAAGGCAACCAAAAACCGAGCATGATTAATGCATTACCACAAGAGTAATGAATCCACAAAGGGCCTTAAACTCTGTAATTGCCAAAGCCATCTCAGGTTTGTGATTACCATCCTTGTAGAGATTTGGCTTCAACTTATGCAATTCTTTTGCCAATTCTTTATCCGGATGCGCCTGAATGGACAGTGCTTTTGCCACTGAAAGTACCTATATTACAACGTATGGTTGTAACCATTGAATCAAATTAGTCAATTAATTAGACAAATTTGCAGTAGTTTGTAGTTAAAGTTATGTGACATCCATTTTCAACTCTCAAAGCCCAAATCTTTGGCATTGACTATCCAAGATCCATTTCAATATCCCAATTGCCCTATAGATAGTGCTGATTTAAATGTAAATTGAGATCAAAACTACCCAAAAATCAAATTTCATAAACTTCATGGACAGCACATAAATCAAAATACAGTGACATTCAACTTAAAGCCAAAATAATGGCAAAAAACTGGAAATTTTAAATAAATGGTAATAATTCAATTTCCATTAATATTGACGCTAAAGTCCCTGTCTTTCCCATTAGAACACTAAAGAAAAAAACTTTTAAAAGAAAACCCACTACTCCAATAAATCCAAAGAGAAAAACAACACAAACAAAAATCAAAATTCAGAATTCAGAATTAAGAATTAAGAATTCAATTTCAACTAATCAGAAAGAGAAAAAAAAAATTCCCAGAAAGCAAGAAAAAGAACAAACCTTGAACAAAAAAGGAAGATCAGACCCCCACTTATCCAAAACCTTAAGACCAAGCACATTTGGATTCTTCACAATCCACTCTTTTAAACCCACATTTTCTTCTTCATCATCAGCCAAAAAACTAGGCCCTGAGACATGGGTTCCCATCCAAAACTCAGCATAAGGCTTGTCAGGCACAACCTCAGCGCCACAATTCAAAGCCAAGAGCCTGGCTACGTGTGCCTCCTCCCCACATCTTCCCCAATCATAATTCTGCACCCAAGCTCTCAACCGCTTCAACCTGTCAGCATGACCTGTAGCCATTAATGCTGAAATGCAACAAATGAAAAGTAATTTTTTTTCTCAATGACAAGACGGCAAAAGAAAGATGTGGAAGAAGGGAATGGGCATTGGTTGGGCTGGTATTTGAAGAGTTTGAAAATGGTAATAAAGAGGGAACCAAGTTGGAAAAAGAACAAGAGAGTGAATGGGAAGTTAATAGACACTGAAATTGTGGGGTCTCCACCTAACTAATAACTCTGACCCTGCTTCGCTTTGCTTTGTCTGCAGTTTCCTTCTTTGTTCTTATCTCCCCACGAAATTTCCATGACTTCTTTTTTTTGTTTTTCCTTTCGTTTCTTTTCCAATTCTCTTTCTAAATATATTTAATTTAATAAAATGACATCCACCCCAAACAAGTTGTTTCAACCACTCACACTCATACTGGATTGATTAGAAACTGATTTATAAATTTTTTATTAAATTATAATAATTATAATAATTTATATATTTATATAATATGTTCATATTTTTTATATTTTAATTATATTTAATTTATTTTATATTTTTATAAAATTTTTTATATTAATAATTTGAATTATGTTAATCTTAAGATATTTGTGTATTTATATTATTTTTTTATTAAAATATTTTTAATTATTTTTATCATATTTAATATTATCAGCTGTAGATTACATCTCGTTTTATTACAATTTTTTGCGTATGTCACAATTTAATATTATATTTAGTCTCTGACATTTATATGTGATACGAGTTGAATAACATTAATTCAATTATGCATATTATATAAAAAAAGTTAAAATTATAATAATAAAATAAAATTAAAAATACTAAAATTTTCAATTTTTAATAAATAACGACCCATTTTACTTTTTCAAATTTTAACTTATTTTATTTTAAAATATAATATTTTTTTTAAAAAAAAAAGATAATTATTTTTAGTATAGATAATTACTATGAGAATAATCCTAAGATTGTGGGTATAACCTTAATATTTCCGTTGCTTATATTATTGATTTCATTGTCTTCAAGCTTATGTTAATTGTCCCCAAACAATCCTCGGGAAATTAAAGCAAAAAAAGAAAGATTGCTCATAATAACCCATGGCAAAGTCGACATTGCTTAAAATGGTCTTATCTTTTTGGGCATTGCCATTTATAACAGGTCAGCTTGATTTTATTTTATTATTTTTATTTATCACGTTAAAAAAAAAGAAATTTCTAAAAACTTGGCAAATTAAATTAATTTTTTTATTTTTCAACTCTTAACTTTAATTAATGATTATTTTCAATTTGAGGATTTTCGTTCAATTAATGATAAGTTCGATATTTATTTGATTAAAAAAATATTAAATAAAATACGTTTAATTATAAATATCGATAAAATAATTAATAAAGATAACTGAGTTATTATAACAAAAATTATATTCAACACATTATTTTTATTAAATTAAAAAATCAATATGTTAATTGCATAAGAACTTCAAACCAAGAGTTTCCTAAAATAGCGACTTAACTATATCTAAACATATTAAATACGATAAAATTACAAAATAAAAAATAAATTTAATATTAAAATTTATATAAATATAAAATAATTTAAAATATAATATTTATTTATTTATTTATTATTATAAGTCTAAATCTATCTGATCTAACTATATCCTGCTATATCTTAACTACTACGTATAAAAAATTAAAGCCGATAAATTCTCACGAGGGAAATCGATAAAATCAAGGAAAATATCGACGAAAGGGAAGGCATTGAAATACTCGTACCTGCAAAATGGGAATGAGGAGGGCATTGATAAGTAACCGGTCACCAGCGCATACACACACGGTTATGGGGTGCAGATCCCGCGTTGCAGTTCCTACGGTTCACTGAAATCGTGTCCGTCTATTACTTTAATTTATTTCATTTCGTGACCTTTAACGGGGACCCACTTTTCCATGGGGTCCGCATTTAAACTACTTATATTCCACGTGGCATGTTCTAATTGCTTGGCAGTTAGACTTGTGCTAAATAAAGGTTTGACTTTAGTGATTTCCAGGTTTAAAAGGAAAAAAGTTCAGAAGATTGAGGCGCACGTGCAGAATGGGGATTTCTTCTGTTATTCCAAATTTCTTTTTTGCTAGAAACAAAAGAAAATAATAATAATAATAATAATAATAATTTAATGGTTCACATCTACATTTATATTATTTATGTAAAAAATGTAAATAATATTTATTAAAAAATAAAATTAAAGTATTTATGTTTGTTGATATATGATCGAAGATGAAAGATGTTGAGCAAAACCTATAATACAGAGGAAGATCGATCTTGAAGCGTTGGAGTTGACTCTATAAGCGCAGTTTGATGCTTCAGTGAAGAGCCTTTAAGAAGGGAAAGGAGAAAAGGCAGCAGAGGTGCCAATCTTTAAGTAAGAATTACCTTGCCTTCTTTATACTCACGTGCACATGAGGTGTTTGTGCACAATTGGCAACTGCCAACGCACTTGTCCTTTGAACACAATGGTCATATAAGTTGGGGCAACACTTTCTTAAGAGGATGTCCAATGGTCCCTATAAGGAGACTCAAAATATGTATCACTATTTAGGGAACATTGCTCAATGGTCTTTATTGAACAATTGAGGTAGGACGCTTTGCAAATTAGGGCAGTCAGCCATCTGAACAACCAGCCGTTTTAAGCTTGGGCGACCATGCCCTTCAAGTTTGGACGATTAGGGCCTTCAATTCAATGATCATTCAATGCCATGAGACTTTGGTCCCTTATACGGTAAGTATAATAATATTTTTTTTCTGCTATTTAAACTTTTAAATATTATATTTTTTAACACTAAAATTTATCTTCCTATTTTTTCTCTATTTAAAAATATCAAATATTTATATATTTTTTAAATTAAGATTGTATATTAATACGGTTACATATGAATATAATTTTTATTATGCCAACTTTTTTTTCACCTATATTTTTAATTTCACCCACTTTCATGA
>JBBYHO010298214.1:0-19418 GCA_038382025.1 Adansonia gregorii | reverse complement strand
ATTACCATTAATTTATGTTTATTCCAAGAAGGCAAGCATTGAGTTAATATCTCCTACAACTCTAATTTTATTTTATAGATCCATAATACTTTTTGCTTCAGCAAGTAACTTAATTTAAGTCCCATAGGCAAGTCAGAAGTGACTTGATGTAACCCATTTAGTGTACCATAGGTTTTTTTTTTTTTATTAGCTTGATTATGTTACGATTCTAATATCCTCATTGAAGATAACTTGGATTCCATTTTAGAAAGTAGAGTTTTTGTGGGTTTATATGAACTTAAGACTCTCCAACTTCAATAACCAGCTTTTGGGACATGATTCTCCAAAATTTCATGTCAATAGATAAAGAGTCAGCTCCACCTTGCCAGCTTCAACACTTGGAGTGTTGGCTTTTGGACTGGTGGCCTACAGAGTAGTTGACTGGACCCAACAAAGAAGAAAAAAGAAAGAGTGTCAGTTGTGACCAATGAAACCATGGCCAACACGACTGTGATCAATGAAGATGTTGATCCTCTAAGGAGGAGTATTGTAACAACCCTATCCTAATTGAAGCTAATTTGGATCCACATCGAAAAGTAGAGCCTTCTTTTTGGAGTTTCTATAGACTTAGTCTTTTCTACCCTAATAATTAACTTTTGAGGTGTGGTTCTCCAAAGGTCCATACCAAATTACATAAAAAAATAATCTACAAATAGAATGCAACATGGTATGAATATAGAGGCCCTGAGTGCTAAAATGCTATATTAGCTATTGATAAATTAAATTAGTTTTCATCATTCTAGACATCGGAGCATAGTAACTTTGAAATTGAAACTAAAATTATGTAAGAGGTAATCAATGGGAACATATTTTTAAAAGTTAGTTAAGTAGTTAAATAAACAAAAATGAAAAATGGTATGCAAAACGTGGGCAGTTCCATTGCAAAATGGGTTGATCTAAATAGTAAACAAGGGAAGATTAAATTTAATGATAAATAAGCAGACAGCAGAGTTGGTAAAGAATGATCCATTTAGAGTTTTTAAAACAGAAATCGCTGCGTACTTGGTAAATCTTTCTTCTTCTTTTTCTTTTTTCTTTTTGTTCTCAAGAAAAGAAAATTAAAGAATGAAAGTGATTGCTCCTATCTATTTAATATGAATGCTTTCAAGTCAGATCTCTCATCAAAACTTAGAATCTAATTTAATGAAATATTTTTTTTTTCATTTGATTTGTACTTTCTTGCATTTGGAGTTACATTTTTGGATCTGAGTCAAAAGTTTGAGCTTTTTTTTTTCTTTAAAATTAGCATCTATTAAGTATTTGTTTTTAATAAAGGGTAAGAACTCAGGAATTAAGTAGGACTGGGAGAGTGAATAAGCAGTTTCTTTGCCTATGACATTGGGATTTGGGAGAGGCAAAGTGATAAATCCAGTGCCTGCACGTTGTTTTGTCTAATAAATCTCAGCTATTTCCACGCTTTGCTCCTTCCTTGGCGGAATCTGATTTTTATATTACTTTTACATTATTTGCGATTGAGTTTAAGTGCAAAGATATTTTCTAAAATATCTTTCAAACTCCTTTAACTTTTTTTTTTAAAATATTATTACTATATAGTAGTATTTCTTTAATTCTTGTTAACCTATTTGAACCACTTCTTCGCTGATTAACAATGGCAGTATAATGCTATATGTTCTTTCTCTCTTCTTCTTCACACTAAATAATTTTTCTTTTTTTCTTAGAAAAAAATTTGTGGCAGAATTACATTAAAAAATATAGTAGTAGCTTTCTCTTGATTTCCTATTGCTTTATACTCCTCTCAGTATGTTGAGATAAAGATTCGAAGTCTTGACTTTGATTCTTAAAAATATCGCACTCCTATTTAAAGTTAATAGAGTTAAAATAACAAATTAAAGCTGTCTTAATAAATATCAATTGTTTGATTTTTTTTTTTTTTACATTGTAATTTAATTTGGTTTCCTTTTTACGTTGTAATATCAATTGTTTGACCCCTACTTAAAGTTAAAAGAGTCATTTGGACATTGTGAGGGAGTTCATCGTTAAGATAAACAATTTTTTTATTCATAATTTTATTATTAAAATCATAATTTGATTAATTACGTTTTAAATCTTTTATTTATTTATTTGGGTTAGATTAATTATCTTTTAATTTTTATTCAAAGTTACATTCTTTGGCTTTTAACTTTGATAGATATTACAAATTTTCTGGATGTATTTCTTTAGTTACAAATTGAAGATGCTCAAAAGCGAACTACAATAATTCTGAAATTAAAAGCAGCCGTCGATTTTTTTTTTAATTTAAAAAATAAAAGACATGATTAGATAAGGTGATTAAATCTATATTATACTATATTTTTCGCTCTTTTAAATGGTCATAATTTTACATGGGATAAATTAGAAAACTAAAAACACATGAATACTACAACCTATAGATTATTTTATTATATATCATTACTGTATTTAGAAATAAAAAGATGTTTTATTAATATAAAATTAGATGATTAAAAGAATACATAGAAGGATGAATCAGAAACAATAAACAATAAACACTAAAAAAAAAAGTTCAAAATGAAAATCAATTTCTAAAACGCAAACAAAAATCTTTAGTTCCCTCTGCACCTACATCTTAAACTAAGCCAACAAAATGTACTACAGTGAAGGTTGACGCCAGTAACTGTGGGAAGGGAAAAAAATTTACAATGAAAAAGAAAAAAAAATGCTTATTTAATTATGTCACCATTTTATTTCAAACATTAAAAAATATATATTTTTAAATCATCAAACTGCAAAATTAAGGATTTCTAACCATAAAAGCTCAAGGATAAATTAAATTTAAATGAGAAAAATAATTTTTTTTTAAAAAAATTGAATCCTTTATGAACACTTTAAATAATTTTCATAATTTAAGTATTTTATTAGGATCTTACATATCTGTTGATAATGAAATAAATAAAACATATGTCTTAGTTTAGATGTAACAAAAGAATTAAGTAGTATATATATATATATATATATTTTTTTTTTCAATTTAATTCTAGAGAAATTTTGAAAAATTTTGAAAAAGGGGGGGGGTTGAATAGAGAATAAGAAATTAAACCTTAGGACGGTAAAATGGCTTTTATTTTATTGAAGAGTTTTTTACAATAACGGTGGTATGTCTTGAGATGTATTTATTATTTTTTATCATTTATATCTTGAGATATAAATTTATTTGTTTTTTTAATTTAGCTTTTAAGCCTAAATTCCTCATATATCAAAAAACTTTGATGAGGATTTTATTACTATGAGCGCTTCGTTTGTTTTCTCTGCACAAGAAATCAAAGAGCAGCCACCGCCACGCAAACCCTCTAATGAAGAGGGAATGAACAAGGTAATATCGAATGTATCATTCCGTGATAAGGTGTTAGGCCATCGTCCTTCCCCTTCACGTCTGAATAAGATGGATTTTATTAAGGACACCTGGTTGGGGTTGAACATAAAGGCGGTAACAAATTGTTACCCAGGGTGTACATAGATGATAAAGTGTTTGAGACACTTTGTGTACCTTGTCAAGATGCTGTGGTGGTGAAGTTATTCGGGAAGTATATTGGTTACGTTACCATAAAAGACAGGTTGAAGATAGTATGGAAGTTAAATAGTGGATTTGATATAATGGATGTTGGAAGGGGGTTTTTTATGGTGAATTTTTGAGGCAGACAGAGAAAATGTGATGAGTGGCGGCCCTTGGATGATTTTGATCACTATTTGGAATTGCAAACATGTTCCCCAGAATTCACATCGCCTACCGAACGGATAGACAGAACATTAGTGCGGATGCTTTTCCACGTTTGAATTTAGTATACTATGATGAGAGTTTTCCTTTGGCCATGGCCTCTGCAAACTGCAATAGGGGTACCAATCAAGGTTGACCTAATACAGTTAATGTTATTCAAGGACGGTTTGCTCGAGTTAGCTGAGAAGTGGATCTCACTCAGCTAGTAGTAGGAAAAGTATAGCTTAGAGGCCACTGGTACAAAGTGGAGTATGAGTGTCTCCCTATTATTTGCTCTAATTGTGGCTGTTTTGGACATGTAGCTCGAGATAGCAGAAATAGATCCGCTACTCAAACGTCGCTTGGAAACCACTTAGTGGCAGAGGAGGGTAATACAGTAACGGTGCATACAGTCGGGACAGCGAATTCTGAAAGGAGAGTATCAGTTAAGGATACTGAAATCCAGGAGAAAATTTTGTTCCTATCATTCACAATGCGGATTCTGTGGACGAACGGATGCATGGTGATTGGTTGACGGCTACGAGAAAGCATCGGACTTTTAAACAACGTAATCTTGATTCAGCGAAGGGAAAGGGTATAGTTGGAAATTTAAAATCCAATGCATTTGCTTCTCTGTCATTGGGTGAGAAAAACGAGGTGGGACCCGAAAATAAATAGAGTCATTATCTATTACCTATACATATTTCAGCATTGATTTATATAATAAAAAGGTGAACGTATTCTCAATGATGATAATTTGTATGGTTTCAGCATAGCTAATAAGGTTTATTATTTTTTAATGATTTTCATTATTACAGTTTTAATGTAATTAATTACTTTTAAACATTATAATATGATTAAGCTAATTATAGATTGATGTTACAAATTTTTATTTATTGATTGTTACGTTTTTAATTTGTATATAAGAAATTTTCATCCTTGTTAAGTTTAAAGCTTCATTTCATATGTGTACTAGTAAGTTATATTAAAAATATTATAAAATTATTATAAGTAATATAATGTATATTAAATTGTTTAAAATTAAATTATATTATTAATTTATCATAAGTAATATAATTTATTGTTTTATTGGATTATTGTTAACTACTTTTTGTTTAAAATAATTATTATCAATCTATTTAATTATTTAATCAAAGTAAAAAAAATTATTTATAATATATACTAATAAATATAAAAATAAAATTTAATTATAATAATAGAAATAATTTATTTTTTTATTTTTAATTATAATTAACAAAGATAATATTTAAAAATATAAATAATTATAAAAATAAAGAAAAATATTTTGAAAGATAATTTTAAAGTTGGGTCAACTTAAACTAAAATGAATTATATTCATTTTTCGATTTAGGATATAATCCGTCTGGGCATTTGATTTTATATATAACTTTTTAAATAAAATGATGGATAAATTACATTAACAAATATTCTAATGCAATTATAGATAAAAAATATCGGCTATTGTACAATGAAAAAGAGAGAAAAAGATTATCATATTTAGGTCAATATCAAATGTCAGAGACAAATCCTTATAAAAATAAAAAATATATATATTTAACCTTCTTTCTTCATTCTGTTGCTAATTCCAAATTTGAAGGCGAAAAATATTCCAAATGAATAAAATGCCCTCTGTTGGAGTAATATTTACAAGTACAGAATCACATTACGTTGCATAAAAATCAGCCGCCAAAACAGAACCTAATTTTCGGGTGAAACAACTTCGAAATATAATTAAATAAAAATGCTTCAATTTCAATGTCAATTAAATAAGAAGCCTCGGTGAATGAAGAGAAGCAAATTTGTAATTCCCAAAACAAAAAAGAAAATTTCCCTCTTTCCCTTTCATTAGCTTAGTAAAGAATGATTATTTAATATACTGTCTTTGAAAAACTCTATAAATATTATTTATGGGATGACATATATCTCTTAAATTATATTTAAAAAAAATAAAAAATAAAAAAATTTGTATTATCCTTCTAATTTTGCTTGTGAAGTTTTTCAACTTCACTAGCAACGTCTCGAATAATTTTTTTATAATAAATAATATATTTTTTTAAGAGTAATTATCAATACACTGGTAGTGGATAACTCTACAAGGGAGATTAAATCACTACCCTATGTTTTTAACATATATTTTAAAAAATAAAAATTAAATAAACAATACACATGACAATGACTGGTTTTTTATTTAAATATTATTAAATTTTTTTATTTACAATTTTGAACCATTTTCAATTTATTCACTAAAATATACTTATTTTGAAATGGTGTTGAGAAATCAGCACCTAATTTGCTAATTTCCCGATGCAGACACCAATTTTTGACCTGTTATTCAAAATAATTTAATTAATCAAGCCATTTTTAATTTGGATTTGTTGGATCCGAATTACTTGGGCTTATTTCATTTTAATTTAGGCTTATTTTGAAAAAAAAAAAAAAAGAGTGACCTGGGTTTTGAACTAAGGCCACCTGGTCATTTATAACCTATACACCGAGCATAAATTTCTATCATGAAATGACAAAAACAAGTCAAAAAGAAAAAGGAAAAGAAAAAAAATAGTAGCCTTGGTTTCAAACCCACACCAAGACCAAGGTTTTGTTATAAAATGGCAAAAACAAGTAAAAATAAAAAATAAATAAAAAAAAAAAAAGAATAGCTTGGGTTTAACCCCTATGAAATGGGTCAATTGTGACCTATACAACAGGGCTAAATTCATGCTATGAAATCATGAAGATAAATCAAAACGAAAGAGAAAAAGAAGAAAAGACAAAAAAGACAAGAGAGAGAAAAGGCTAGCCACCATGCTTGGTTGCAGAACCAGCCATGTCAGCTTCTACCATGGATCTGGTTCCCAAACCACCAACCATTTTAGTTTTTTTGGGGTTATATAATCACTAGAGGAGAGAGCTAAAAAAAAAAATTTTAAGAGCAAAAAAATTTCCTCAAGAATTTAAAAAAAAAACAATACAAGCTTAAAAAATAAGAAAATAAAGAATTCAAAATGGGGTTTTTCATTTAAAGAGGTTTCGGTGCTTACTTTGAGAATCTCAATGATGAAAAGAAAGCTCATACGGAGAGGAAAAATATACTAGAGTTTGGGAATAATTCAACAGTGAACGGCGATCGACGACATGATCGATAATCGATGCAATGGTTGGTTGTCGATTTTTGGGATTTGTTTTTGTGTTTTGGTTTTGGAGTGAGGAAGAAAAAGGAAGAAAGAAAAACGAGAGGAAGAAGAAGAAAAAGGAAAAAAAGAAAGAAAAAGACAAAAAAGGGGATTGAGTGCCTCATCTTGCCTTCAAACATAAAATGTCAACAAATATTTAAAACTAGTGCTACGACGTAGGTGACATTTTCATGCTTGAGGTTACATTTTATCATTATGAAATGCTATTTTAAATACCTCTTGATGATATTTGCATTTGATTTTTTTTGTTTTTATCATATTTGTTTGATGTGGTAATATATATATGTATTTATTTTTCTGAAAAAGCATCTCAAGTTAGATTGAGATTAGGATTAATCTTAATCTATTATTTTCAGAAATTGACACTTTAATCTTGGGGTGATATTAAGTTATTTATGTTAGGATTCAAGCTTAAAAGAGGCTACATATTCTATTTTTTTTCAAAAATAAAATGTCCTTTTTGAGTGTCCAAATTTGTTTACGCCTTGTTCTTTGCCTAGAGTCATTGTTTTTGTCGCATGGTTAATGGGCTGTTTCATCTTCCCAAACTACAGAAGGATTGTGTGAGCTCGTGAAGCCCATGTCACTCATTACTTTCTGCCATGGACATTAAGATGTCCATGTCTTGAATTTAGTCCAAAGAAGTCTGAGAAAACACAAAATTCCTTCTATTTTATGTTGGCAGCACTATATTCATGACTTGAAAAATTATTTTCGAGCCATAAACAAATTTTCATGAATTTATGACATTTTCCCTATAAGGGCATCGAACCACTTTTCTAACGGTGTCTTGTTTGCCTTTGGATCATTCCAGATGAAGAAGTTACGATTTTTGGAAGTTTTGCTATCCGAAACACTTGGAATCAATTATTGACATTTTTTTTGGGCCATTTCGACCCACCATATAACTTTTTGGGATTTTTCAAATAATTTTAATAACAAGTTCACGAAATTCCTTTTTCGAAAAGGTATTTAATGATTTTGTATGAGTCTGAAATAATTTTTCAAATTCAACCATCGCATTTCCCCTGCATATGCTGCCAGCATCGAACTAGTCCCTATGTTGAAAAATATTTCCACCTAAGAGACAATTTTCTAGGATTTTTAGCGTAATTTTACATTAATTTTTATCGAGTGAAATTTCCAATGGTACATTACACGACCCCCTAGGGCCTTCCGATTTGTCCAAAATGAAATTAAAATGGGGAAAATGTAATGCTGCCCACTGTTTTCAACATTATTCAAGCTTAGTTGATTCCTCCGAACTCCCACTCCGAGACATTTGAATGCCTCCATGTGATCCCGATTAATCCATCTAGTCAAAAGGAACATGCATTGACTCTTGTAGGCTTAGATCAAGTCACGAATAATTTTTAAGCTTTATCATCCTTATTTTTATCAATTCTTTAATAAAAAAACACTTATTTTGTCAAAAAATTGTCATTTTCTTAAGAAATTATTGAACCTTTGTCAAGATAAATCCTTCGAGCTCGTTTCTCTAAAATCATTGAAGCTTCCATTGGGGGTCCTCCAACCCATGTTCTCCAAGGGGATATTCCAACATCGTTTTTGCAAACCTCATTCAAAATTCGAAACTTACCAAAGCCTTCATTTATGGGGATATTCTAACCCCGTCTTCGAGAAGACACTTCAACCCCATTCTTTTTCAAAAATTATCAAGATATAGTCAAAATTAATCAAATTAAATATGTAAATCTCGTTTTTCTTAAAATTGTAAAAAAAATGAAAATTTTCCTCATCATATTTCCTTCAACTTTTCAATATTCAAACTCGTATTTACACTTCGATTAGTCAATGGATCCCAATGCGTCTCTAAAATTGTCAACTCGATTACTTCAAAATAATTGATGACAATAATGAGATATACATCCCAATTGTCCTTTTTCTCTCTTTTCTCTTTTGTGTGATTTATTTTATGCAATATTATTTCTTTTTCATCTTACTAATACCTTTTCCCTTGTGTTGTTCACCTCATATTCCTATCTTCAAGACAATTTCCAAAAAATCACAAAGGCAATGTTTTGTTTGGTATCTCTCTAATGCTTAACACAAAATATCCAATTTAAAAAAAAAATTAAACTCAATGACCAATTTTAATCCCAATCTCTATGTTCTTCACCTCTCCGAGGCGCACATGAGATTCAAATTTTCTTTAGAACTCAAGTTTCCTATTTTGTACAAAATTCATGCATTAGAAAGGGGATTGTATTAAATAATGACAAGTCAAAATTGAGAAAACCGAAACCAAGCTGCGACATGGCTAGAAAGGTACCGATTTCGACGTTATTGGGAGGCTTGCGCCTCCTTGTGCGTAACCAGCTCCTAAACCCAAACATCGAATCTTTGGACCATGTAGACCATGAAATTGATGTCTCAAGTTTCGTAACTCGCAATATTTATTTCAATAGGCATCCTATTATGCCTAGCCTAAATGATCGTTGGCGATTCCAATTGTTGGCCACTTTACGGTAGCCATCCAAGACTAGTTGGACAAACGATTCACTTGCACTTCCTTCGTGGGAGGCACGGTGCTGACACCCAATGTTCAGCTTCTTTACGTTTTAGGAATTCGGCACATAATGTGCCTCTTACCCATGACCCTCAATTTCTCACCCCCTCTGAAGGGTGAACAAAGGGAAGAGATCTATTCTCTTTGCAAGGAGTATAAACTTATGAAATAATAGGTTTATGAATAAATTTAATTTAAGCGTGTTATTTAAAGATTAAATAATCAAGTTAAGTAGCTTTTTAATAGGTATGATTTATTTTTATTCCTAAAAATAATTTTTGATATGATTATATAAATTTACGTTTTTAAAGTATTTTTTACTTTCATTTGTAGAAGTTTGTTCATCTTAACTACAGTTAATTTTATGTAAGATTTATTTTGATTTTTTTGTTTGATTTTTGGGATATTTTATCTTAAATTAATAAAATTTAGTTTGATTTTATTAGTATTTTTGTTGAAATATTATAGTGTTGTCAATTTTCATTATTAAATACAAATTATTTAGTAATAGTTAAATTAGTTTTTGTTGTAATTAAGTTAATTTTTTTGTTGAATTGATGATTGCGAGGAAAGAAGTTAAATTCTAGTTTGAAAGGATTAAATCGTTTGAATATTTTGAAGGTATCATATATTTTTATTTGTGAAAATTTAGATTAATTTTTATTTTAAGGTTAGGTAACAATTAATTTAAATGAAAATTTTCAATCAATTCAATGGCTTCATCATCATCATCATAATTGTTGATATTACAAGACCATCATATATCGTCAAGGATATTATCCGAGATACTAAAATTTGATTAATCATATATTTAAGACATTATGAATTATAAATTTTAGAACTAATTAATTAATAACTTTGTGAGGAGGATACTCAATTGGAAAAATAGTCACAAAAAGTTTCTTTAAACCATGAATCCATTAATTGAAAACTATTTAAAAAGAGCCAGATTTTACTATACAGCCTTACTAAATTGATGTTAATATGAGCTTGGACTAATATATGTGTTGGTTGAATGATGAAGGCCCGAAGGGCACATGTTTCATTTTCCATGCGATGAATGCACAATCACCCTAGAGGATGTTGCACTTCAACTGGGTCTATCAATTGATGGCAAGGAAGTAACAAGGGGGAGCCTGTTACACTTGGAGGCTTTATTTGAAGAATTGTTAGGTATAATCCTTCCCAAAAACTTTATTTAGGGCTTAACTATCAAAATAATTTAGTTGACAGAAACGTTCTATAATATCCTTGAACATGCAACTGAATGGCAATTAGAATGTGCTACTAGAGCATACATTTTATGCATCATTGGTGGAATGTTAATGCCCTATAAATCTAAAAATTAGGTTCGTTTGATATATTTTCCATTTTTACCAAATTTGGTTGGGGTAGCAAAGTATAGTTGAGGTTTCACATGTTTAAGGTTCTTGTATAGGGAACTTTACCATACAACAATTAAGGTGACACATGACACAAGTGGCTGTTTAATACTGCTACAATCATGGGCATGTTACTGGCTTCCATTTCTTGCATTAGTGGTTAAAGATCTTGTATATCCCCTTGCATTAAGGTAATAAATTTAAGCATTTATTTTATACTAGGATAACTTATACTTGCATATGAGTTCTTCATACATTATATATTTAAATAGATGGTATCATTTGAAGCAGTTTACTCATACAACTATGATGTAGAAAGCATTAAAGCATAAATATATCGTATGGGAAATGATAAGGTAAATTTTTTAATAGTTTAACTTAAGTACATGTATATTTAACCCAACATATTGCATACTGATCAGTAATATTTTTTATCTTTTTTTTATAGTTTATATGGAAGCCATATACTGCAAATGAAATTATGGCATGTCTCCCATTAAAAGCCCTTCGAAATAGCCACATATAGAAGGCAAATACAGTAATAATATATTTTTAGGTTGTAGACTAGCACTAGATGAACAGGGTCTTATGCCAAATTAGGATGCAACAACCAATCCCCTTGATATCTATGAACCTTAACGAAATTCATAAAGGTAGCCAAGTATAGTTGGGGTTTCACATGTTTAAGGTTTTGTATAGGGAACTTTACCATGCAACAGTTGAGGTGACACATGACACAATGGCTATTTAATATTGCTGCAATCATGGGCATTGTACTGGCTTCCATTTCTTACACTGGTGGTTAGAGAAGATCTTATACGTCCCCTTGCATTAAGGTAATAAATTTAAGTGTTTAATTTACACTAGGATAACTTATACTTGCATATGAGTTCTTCATATATTATATATATTTAAATAGATGGTGTCATTCAAAACAGTTCACTCATATAATTATGGATGTAGAAAGCATTAGAGCATGACTATATCGCATAGGACATGATAAGGTAAATTTTTTAATAGTTGAACATAAGTACTTGCATATTTAACCTAATATACTGCATACTGATCATTAATAAGTTTTATCTTTCTTTCATAATTTCTATGAAAGTCATATATTACAAATGAAATTGTGGCATGCCTCCTATCAAAAGCCCTCCAAACTAGCCACATATAGAGGGCAAATACAACATTAATGTGTTTTAAAGTTGTAGACTAGCACTAGCTGGACAGGGTCCTATGCCAATTTAGGATGTAACAATCAATCCCCTTAGCATCTATAAACCTTGACGAAGTTCACAGGGGTAACAAAGTATAGTTAAGGTTCTACATGTTTAAAGTTCTTATATAGGGAACTTTACCATGCAATAGTTGAGGTGACTCATGACATAAACGGCTGTTTAATACTGCTGCAATCATGGGCATGGTACTAGCTTCCATTTCTTGCACTGGAGGTTAAAGGAGATCTTATATATCTCCTTGCATTAAGGTAATCAATTTAAGTATTTAATTTATACTAGGATAACTTATACTTGCATATTAGTTCTTCATATATTATATATATTTAAATAGATGGTGTCATTCGAAGCAGTTCACTCATATAGCTACGATGTAGAAAGGCATTAGAGCATGACTATATCGCATGGGATATGATAAGGTAAATTTTTTAATAGTTGAACTTAAGTACATGCACACTTAAGCTAGCATATCGCATACTGATCAATAATAATTTTTATCATTTTTCATAGTATCTATGGAAGCCATATATTGCAAATGAAATTGTGGCATGCCCCTCATCAAAAGCCCTCTAAAATAGCCACATATAAAGGGCAAATACAGTATTAATATGTTTTCAGGTTATGGATTAGCATTAGGCGGACAAGATTTTATGCTAATTTAAGATGTAACAACCAATCCCCTTGACATCTATGAACCTTGACGAAGCTCACAGGGGTAGCAAAGTATAGTTGGGGTTCCACATGTTTAAGGTTCTTGTATAGGAAAATCTACCGTGCAATAGTTGAGGTGA
Organism: Adansonia gregorii; assembly: GCA_038382025.1. Taxonomy (NCBI): domain Eukaryota; kingdom Viridiplantae; phylum Streptophyta; class Magnoliopsida; order Malvales; family Malvaceae; genus Adansonia; species Adansonia gregorii. The sequence goes on along the minus strand of JBBYHO010298214.1, from coordinate 6,520 downwards.
CACATGACACAAGTGGCTGTTTAATGCTGCTGTAATCATGGGCATGGTACTGGCTTTAATTTCTTGCACTGATGGTTAAAGAAGATCTGGTATATCCCCTTGCATTAAAGTAATAAATTTAAGTATTTAATTTATACTAGGATAACTTATACTTGCATATGAGTTCTTCATATATTATATATATTTAAATAGATGGTATCATCTAAAGCAGTTCATTCATACAACTACGGATGTAGAAAGCACTAGAGCATGATTATATCGCATAAGATATGATAAAGTAAATTTTTTTAATAGTTGAACTTAAGTACATGCATATTTAACCTAACATATTAGATACTGATCAGTAATAATTTTTATCCTTTTTTTACAGTTTCTATGAAAGGCATATATTGCAAATGAAGTTGTGGCATGCCTCTCATTAAAAGCCCTCCAAAATGCCACATATAAAGGGCAAATACAGCATTGATATGTTTTTAGGTTGTGGACTAGCACCCAGCGAACAGGGTCTTATGCCAATGTAGAATGCAACAACCAATCCCCTTGACATCTATGAACCTTGATGAAGTTCACAGAATTAATATCCAGGATAATGATGCAGAAAATTGGGTCGAAAGACATTCAAAGTGGATCTGATTTTGGAGAAGATGTTCTAGAATAATTGTTAAGGGTTTCGAAATTTAGAAAAACAATTTTCACACCTTTAAATGGATACATCAGATGGTTTTATACTCAAGGTCAGTAATTTATTTTCTCATCACCGGGATTTCAAGATGTTAGGATTGGGTTATATGATTAATAAACTTTAAATCCAAACCTTTCTATGGAGCTTCATAGATGTAGTTGATGACATGAAGTTAGTTGGACAACGAATCAACCTACTTCAATAGATGTTGATAATGTCGATGCACCTAGGATGCGATTTAATCATCTTGAACTAGAGTGTGATCTTAGAGTATCATGCAGTCACAAATATTCGTTTAGTCATGTTGGAGATGATGATGGTGAAAGTGCTATCAGTCGAAGCCGCCAACCAATAGGTTAGATGTCGACCCCTTAACTCTTATTTTAGTTTCAGCATATATGTCTCCTTTATATTAGTTTACTACCCCCGGTTACTAGTGTATACCTTATTTTTGATGCAGCAGATGCTGGCTCCTCCAATAGTGGGTTACAATTTTTTGATATGGCAGACATTAATAGGGCTATGAATTGATTTAGGGATTACACATTAACTCAGGAAGAAGCCACTAAAGATGAAGCACCAGTGGTGGAAGTAAAAGGTCAAAGACATCAAACTCAAGATATACGTAGCAGTGAAATTGAAAATGTTGAACGAAGAGTATTACCACAACGTAAGAGGAGAGCTTTGCATTATTGCTCAACATTATGCGAAAGGGCCCCTTATCAATAAATATAAACTTGTATTATTACTTGTGTTATACAGTTATATAGTTTTACAGTTTTACAGTTATGTTATATAGTTATGCAGTTATACAATGTTATAAATGTATTATTTTGTGGTATATATTTATATAGTTATAATTTTGTATTAATACTTTTGTTATACATTTGTATTATAATAATATATTTATGTTTCTTATGTTAGAAGATAATTAATAATAACATTTTCATTTTTATTATTATATTATAATAAATATTAATTATATTATAATAATTAATAATTATATACGACTATATTATCATTATATTATAATAATTTTTTATAATTATATTATTATTATATTACAATAATTAATAATTATATATGGTTATATTATCATCATATTATAATAAGTTTCTCTAATAATTATATTATTTTCTATAATAAATATTTCTATTATTTATGTTACCAAATAAATAAAAAGAACTTGAATTGCATTTCATTAAAAATATAATATTTGCATTATCAAAGTGAAACTAATAAATTTTTTAGATGTAAACATCATTTGCTAATATAATCAGCAATGAAAACTACTAATCAATTATGCGAAGTTCCCCCAATGTCCCAACGTGATAAGAATTTTTTTTTTTTGGATATGGCTTTTATTCCAACACAGTCCATAATGCTTTGGTTGGCTTTTCCCCTTAAGGTCCATTTCGTTATGAATTCAACTTGATTTTGGTTGACTTATTAGATCACTTTGTATTTTTGCATTAGGGGATAGTTGTAGACCATTATATTCTGGCCAATAAGCTTTATTCCTAATTGGTTGAAACTCATGTCGATAAACACTGTTTATAGTTTCTAGTCTATAAACATTATTCACATATAGCATGCAATCTATATAGACTTCAGCATAAGTAGCAACAACATGTGAACATGGGTGCCTGTATGCTTGAAACTTCCTATAGTAACAACACCTCTCATACTTTGTATGTCGAAGTCACAACTCTCTCTTGGGAGTTTTCCAACTCTTGAAATCAAAAAGATTGATTTGTTCATGTAAACCCATAAACAGGATGGAAGTTAGCTTTCTTTCAATTTTCTTGCACGGCATTTGTGACTATTTCATAGTAACTATGCCCAACGGCCATCATTGCTATCTACTTATTCCCCATCACCCCAAATAGTTCTACCAATCTAAAATATATAGCTTTTAACAAAGTGCTTATAGGAAGATGATGAGTCCCCTTCAACACTGATTTATACATTAAGCCAGGTTTGTCATCATATGTCCATAGTGTTTTCCCTCATCATATAATTAAGCCTATTTTTTCCTTCAATCGACTATTTTTACATTCTTTGCACAAAGATTTTCATACTCTCACTAAAAATAGGATCATCGTAATTCGTACACTGAAAAATAAAATGTTAATTCCTGGACTTGTTAACAACTTATAGATAACAATGAAAATTGATAAGGTTGTAAGAGAAGAAATAACCATAAATACGATTACATACCATATTAAAACTTATTAACGTAACTCTTTATTATTAAACCTCCTCATGAAGTTAATTGCAATATGTCGAATGCAATACACAAAATATGCACATTGAGATTTTCATGCACTACCTGAGTCTTTGATCACAGATTTGATGGATTTGTGTCGATAAAAAATCAAGCATTTGTGAGGTTGTGTAACAACATATCTATGTAAATTGCCAAGAAATAATGACCATGCCTCATTTGTCTCACCCTCTACAACGTAAAGGGACTCGGTACTGTGTTTTGATTAATATCTTATGCATCAGCTAATAGCAATGTTCCTTTATATTTTCAATATAAGAATGCGTTGTCTATTTGGGCGACAGGTTTACAGAAAGTAAAGCTTTCAATGCAAGAATTGAATATCCAAAAAAGTCGATAAAAATACTCATACCTTGCACCATTTGATGACCGTGGTATACAGGTATAATTTGTAATTTCACTATTATGCTAGGAACAAATGTTGCATTACACCCAACCACTTTGGCATATCATTGTATGATTTATCCCAATCACCAAATAATCAAAGAATTGCCTTTCGCTTTGTTATCGACACTTTCCTATAAGAGGTTATGTATCCATACTTATTTCGTATCTCGATAACCAAAATTAAAACGAAAATGGTTGGATTTGCTTGTACTAAGGATAAAATGCATGAACATATCATGTTAAAATCTAGTTTTTTATGATCTTATGAAATACACTAAAATGTATAAGTGTGAGGCCTATTGTACTTTCAAATCTCGCATACTTGTTTCTTCTTCAGCAATGTTACCCTTATGCTCTAGTTGCACCCCGCGCCATACATTGTACAGTGGTCATGATCTTTGTTTAGCGAGGATTCTACTACTCTATAATCTATAGAGTTTTTGACGTTGTATTACTTTATAGCAGAAAGCACGACCTCTTTTGTTGTAAATTGTATCCCAACACAAAGCTCACCAGTAGATGGATTCCAGCTTGTTGGATACCCTAATGTATAAGCATATTCTGAAAATTCTACCACGTCCATTGCATCTAGATTAAGTGTACGCATATGGAAAGGTGGCTTATATTGAAAGAAAATCGCTAGCTCTGTTAATAGATGACAAATTAGAAGCATTGATATCACCACTAATATCTGGGTCAAGATCATTATTGTCATCATTATCATCACCTTCAGCATACTCTTCAGGCTCACTAAAACCACCAACATAATCATCATGGGCTCTAAATGACAGTTCAAGATCAGCAGCAGATGAACTTGGCCCTGTACCTTCTATTTCAACACTTCTAATTAGAGGGCCTATCATCATGAATTTGTTTGACTCATTATTTTCGGCATTAGGAACTGTTGGTAACACAGATGCATAATGAAATGATTTATACAAATTATTCATCACAATTGTGTATCTAGAGGATATTGACATTTAAGATTCTTAAATGGCCATGACATTTATGAATTCTCTGTAAGGATATATGAAGCTCCACCATCATGATGTACATCCTCAAGGTTAGCATATAACTCAATTACTCCGACATTAGGAAATTGTTTATGAACATCAAACATGTATTTTACATTGTCATCATTTTCAAGTAGGAACGTCCTATATTGAACACATCCTTCTCCCATGGATTAGTCTTATTAACTTATTTTATATGAGGAGAAATCTAATTTTTATACATTAGTCATGTCTTTCAAACATAAATAAAGCCCAAGCCCTAAACTCTAAAACTTTCTGCATTGCAGATCATGAAATCGTCAGGTGATTTAGTAAATTTTAAATGTTAAATCGGCTAATCAAGTGTGGATTTCTCAATGGTGTAAAAAAATTGCATGTAAAAAAATGTATTGTTGGGAAATCGGCACTTGATTAGCCTATTTAAAAAATATATATTATTAGGAAGTGCTGATTTCCCTAGGTGTGAAAAAAAAGTTACACGTAAAGAAAAAAACAATTTGCATGTAAAAAAATAAAAAAACGTATGTTCAAAAATTATTTGAATTGCTGATTTTTCAACTTATTAATTTTTTTTTTTTAGAAAATCAATACATAAAAAAAATTGTCTTGAGAAATCAATAAATTAAATATCGATTTTTTAACATGTAAAAAAAAATTTAATGTCGGACCAGCTTTAATTTTACGTTTTGGGGTCCATGCATCTTTTTCTCTCGTCAATGGTTTTTGTTTTTGGTCAATGGAAATGAATAATTTGAACGCATTTCGATTTAACATAAATTTATATAACTCTTTATTTCTTTTTTAAAAAGGTTGCGTTCAAATTTCTCTTTCTCTAATAGAAAATGAATAGTTCGAAAAATTAAGACCACCTTACATTCAATGATGAAGCTTGAATTACTCGTTCAAAATCTAAATTATTTTATTTATTTGATATTTAAAAAAATTAAATAAAATTATTAGATAAAAATAAATTTGAATAAGAAAATAAACTCATTTAAAAAAAAAGTTCGATCTTAACTCTAATATTTATGGTCTAATTTTAATTATATAATATATTTTATTTTATTTATATATATCATGTAATTTATTTCATATAAAAATAAATATATAATATTTTAGTACAAATATTAGAAAATATTTTAAGCTATCTATATTTTAAAACTTAAATGAAAGAAAAATTAAATAAAAAAATAATATTTTGCTTTTTGTAAAAAATTAATATGTACGGGTATGAGCAAAATTTGATATTTGACTTGCCAGTCAACTCAAGTTTGAGTACAATTTAAGACCCAAATTAGGAGGCAAGATCGGGCTTGAGTGAAAAATATATGATGTCAATATTATACCTAAATTCGGCTCGAATTAAACTTAATCCAGCTGGATTCATCAGCGCCAACAATTAAATTGTAAATAAAATTTCACTCCTATTTTACAAATGGGATCAAAGGCATATTTCATAGGTATTTAATTTTAAAGGTTTTAAAATTTTATATTTATTTAATAATGAGTTGTCATTTTTTAACTAAATCAATAAATTTTATTAATTAGAAAAAAATGAGGGGAGAACTCAACCTCCTTAGTCCTTTGTACCTTGTTAAGAGCCGAGGATACTCTTCATACTAAAAATTGAAAGAGCAGCGCCTAATTAACAACATATAATCAGATGAAGACCAGCAAAACAAAGTGTAGCAAAAACTATTGAAGGTATAATAGCTTCCAAGGATTGCTTCCTGATCTTTACACCAGTTAAGAGCAATAACATAATCAGATTTAATCATCATCAGTCATTCAGCCCCATGATGTGATTACCTCTCTAATTTCAAGAATATTCCGAATGCTTATTTAATTAAATTTACTTTAGGAATACTAGGATTCATTATACCCAGGGGACATGAGAAGTCGCCACCACCACATTGTTTATCACAAGGTTTAGTTGTTAATTACTCTGTAATTAGGTTGACTTTGCATGAATAAAATTGATTATTGTCAAATTTATTTTTTAATTGTTTTTAGAACAGGATATGAATCACTAGGCTAAGCATTATCCCTTATACATAATGAATAATTAATTTAGTCTATATAAAAGTAAATTGTGATTAGGAATTGCAGTAATATTCTTACTGAAAATTACGTAAAGAGTTCATTTTAACT
>JBBYHO010298103.1:0-30655 GCA_038382025.1 Adansonia gregorii | reverse complement strand
TGGAAAACATTAATGCAAATAATCATCATAAAGAAATCATGTTAATAAGGCAATAAATGATGTAACAAAACATGGTTTCTTTAATACAATCATAAAAAAGGGATAGACTATGGGAATTTATCTCGCAATTAGCATTGATTATCTGAAAATAATCGAATTTACAATTTTCGAGATGCATCGAGGTTTCTTGATTAAACAAGGTTTCTTTGACATATTCATAGAAGCCTGAGAAGGAGAAAATTTTTATTGTAGTTGAAAGATATGGTTAGAGTATCCCTTCAGAAAGATAGGGTTAAAGTATCCTCATGGATTATAAATAATTTTAAGAAAAGAAGATTTTTAAATCTTGACGATTATGAAAAGCGGAGTTGGAGTGTCCCTTCTAAAGGTCGGGGTTGGAGTATCCCCATTGATGACAAATTATTTTAACAAAGGAAAAATTTTCAATCTTAATAATTTTGAAAAACAGGGTTAAAGTATCCCTTCGAAAGGTCAGGAAGTATCCTTAAAAGTGACACGTCTGACATTCTTTAGAGAAGTGAGTTGGAAAACTCAAATTGAGAAAAGTTTGTGATTTAGAAAATGAGTGAGCATTTTGACAACTTTTGGTAAAAGAAATTATTGTGAATAAGGATGGCAAAGATTTAAAAAAATATATATTCGTGCCTTGATACGAGCTTGTAGGAGGCCAAAGCATGTTCTCGAGGTTGATCGAGGTGATACGGTGGCATCTGAATGTCTCGAGATGAAGCTTGAGAAAACAACTCAATTTTAACCATAACTAAAAACTGAGGGTAGCATCACACTATTCCCATTTCTAAATTTATTCAAAATTGGTTTGAAAACTTTAGAGGATGGATAAGATATCATTAGAAAGGTAACTTGATGATAGTCAATCTAAAAATATTTTGAATATCCCAAAAAGTACTTTCTGGGGGAATAAATTGTCAAGTTTGGATTAATTTTGCTACTTGCAGTGCATACGAGGGACAAGGTGTGTCAAAATTTGAAAAATTATTCTAAACTCATTTGGTATCAAACAATTGCAAATATTACATTCCTAGAAAGGGAATTTCATGAATTTTTTTCACAAAAATGTTGGATGGATTTGGAAAAGTTGTTTACTGGGCCTAAAGGATTCAATCAGAATGCACAATGTTAATTTCAGGGATTTCAGATAATCTAGGTTTGAAAAATCATAGCTCTTTCATTCAGACTGATCCAAAGGTGAACAAGACTGTGTTTTAAAGATATTATGACATATTTTTAGAGAAAAAATTATAAAATTTATGAAAAGTCGTTTAGGATTTTAAAGTAAATTTTCCATTTGTAATAGTGCTACTGCCAGTAGGAGACAAAGTAAAGCAAAGGATATTTCTTATTTTCTTTATGTTTACAGGTCCAAACTCGAGTCATTGACATTTAAACATTCGTGACTGAATGGAAAGAGTGGCATAAGCGTTGCAAACTCTTTGGCACAGCCTCGGAGTAATTTAGGATAATGAAATAATCTATTGATCATACCATTCAATGTTTTCACTTAAAAACAAGGCATGAACATTTAGGGAACTAGTGTAAGGCCATTTTCATTGCAAAATCAAAAGATTTGAGCTCATTTAACCAAGATTCCAGATTTAGGAAGCTTAATTTTCCCCAAGATTTATTTGTTAACCTTAAAAAAAAATGCCAAGTTCATTCTAGTCCTTATTGGTTGAGGTTAGCATGCTTGGCTTGAGGAGGTTTTAAAAATCCAAATTTTTTTTATAGCCATCAAACATGCATTTAGACAAGGAGAAGACAATGAACATACAAGGGATGGCATAAAACATAAATAGGGATGCAAACTTCACCAATGGTCTTGATAAAAAAGTGTTATGCACACATCTCATGGAGTGAAGCATGTTGAAAATGACAATGATTCATGACAAAATGCAAGCTAACATATAAACATGCTTGAAATATGCTAGTCTAAAGATTCAGACATGTATTAATCACAACAAGATGCATGGGTATGGCATAAAATGCATAAGCAAGAGCTATTAAAATAATGAGGATGAAATAAAGCATTTTGCACATCAAATGGGCATTAAGGCATCCAAATCCTAAATTGCCATAACCAAAGGCCATAATAATGCATGAGAATCCTAAAAGGCTGATAAAAACATGGAGAGCTCACTAAAATGATGAAGATGCAAAAAAAACAGAAAATAAAAGTGATAAAGTGGGAAGTTATACCAATAAAACTTTAATTTTTGGCCAAATACTTGGAGCAGTTGAGATAGTCTTGAATTTCCCTCTTTTCCTTATTGTTAATAAGCAAGAAAAAGAGAGAAATAATGAGGTTTTGGTTGTGGTATGGGTTAAGGTGATTTTTAGAATGTGTAATGGTTGAGAGTGAGTGTTTTGGGGCTATTTCTGGGTGCTGAGTGAAAAGCTACGGGATTTAGTTTTCTTCATATGTGAATGTGTTTTGGAAGCTGAAAATTAGTTGGAATCTAAAATTCCTTAGCTGAGATATAAGTAGTCTATTTATACCTGCATCTTGGAGCCAAATTAAAGGTGTTTTTGGTCCTTTCTCAAAGGAGACAAAGTGATGGACTAGGGTGGCTGGTTTAAATGTGAAAATAATTTTCCAGCAAATAGAGTGGCTGATGGTGATCTTGGTCAACAAACTAGGGAGGAGTAGGGTGATCACGTGACATTGATCTTTTTGATCTAATTTAGGCTCCAAAAATGTTTTGAATAATTTAAAAGTCCAAATTCGTAATTTGATATTTTGATGCAAAGAAATAAGTTAAAATTGAGTTTTGGATCAATAGTGGGCGATACAAAAATGCCCGGACCATGGAAAACGGCCTGTATGTATCCAAGCATTTGGTAAAAAAACCTTGGGTATATCGATACAATGAACATTGTATCGATACAATGATCATTATATCGATACTTGTCGCAATGTACCCTAGGATGGATCCTCGCAGATCTATGAGTGCATACGACTTTAAATAGTTTTTTGACTTGGAATATCTTCTTGATCGTGACTTTTTCTTTGTGATGTGATGAGAACAAGAAATTATAGATTCCCAACTTATGACATAGTGAGGGGGGACCATAAGATGAATCACTCATTTCATTAGTCTTGGATGACCATTAAGAAATGGCCAACGCTTGGAGTTGCCACTGATCATTTCAGGCTAGGCATGATCAGATGCCTATTGAAACCTATGTTTTGGGTTACGGAACTCAAAACATCGATCCCATCATCCACGTAATGCAAAGATTCACCATTTAGGTTTAGGAGTTGGTTACACAATGAGTTACGAACCTCTTTGTGATGCCCAAAATCGGTACCTTACTAGCTATGTCTTATCTTAGTTTCAATTCTTTCGATCTTAACTTGTCACTATTTCAATATAACCCTTTTTTATGCATGAATCTTATAAAAATACAAATCCAGGTTTTGATGAAAAAGATTTAATCCATATATGCCCCAAAAAGGTGGGGAATATAGAGATTTTCAGTAAAAAAACCTCTAGATTTTACTTTAAAAATGGAATGTTCCACTTTGGGCACTGGAGAGATACCTGCATAAAGCATTACCTTTAATTTTATTTGAAATATTTTAAAAACATGAATGCATATAATCATCACAAGGAAATCATGTTAGTAAGGCAATAAAAAAAGTAACATAACATGGATCATTCAATGCAATGATAAAGAAAATGGGTGGACTATGGGAATTTATCTTGCAATTGTTATCGATTATCTAGGAATAACCAAATCGACAATCCTCAAAATGCATCTAGGTTTTTTGATTAAACGAGGTTTGTTTGACATATTCATGGGAGTCCAAGAAAAAAGAAAATAAATTAATTATAATTGAAAGATAGGGTTAAAGTATCCTTTCAAAAAAGTGGGGTTGGAATATCCCCATAGATGACAAACAATTTTGAGAAAGAAGGATTTTTAAATATTGACAATTTGAAAAGCAAGGTTGGAGTATCCCCTCAGAAGGTTAAGGTTGGAGTATCCCCATGGATGACAAATCATTTTTAAAAAGAAAGATTTTTCAATCTTGACAATTTTGAAAAGCAGGGTTAGAGTATCCCCAAAAGTGACATGTCTGGCACTCTTTAAAAAAGTTGAGTTGGAAAACTTTAATTAACAAAACTTTGTGATCTAGAAAACGAGTAAGCATTTTGACAACTTTTGGTAAAAGAAATTATTGTGAATGAGGATGGTAAAGATGTAAGATGTGTTTGTGCCTTGATACAAGCCTATAAGAGGTCCAAGCATGTTCTCAAGTCTGATCGGGGTGATACAGAGATGAAATTCGGGAAAACAACTCAATTTTGGCCATAACCAAAAATAGGGGACAGCATCATGCTATCCTACTTTTCGAATTTATTCTAAATTGGTTTGAAGGATTTAGAGGGTGAACAAGATACCCCTAAAAAGCTAACTCGATGAGGATCAATCTAAAAATATCCCTAATATCCCAAAAAGTCACTTTCCAGGGGAATAATTTTTCAAATTTGGATTAATTTCATTGCTAGCTGAGCATATGAGAATCAAGGTGTGTCAAATTTTGAAAAATCATTATGGACACATTTAGTATTGGAAAATTACAAATGTACCTTTTTGAAAAGGGAATTTCATGAATCTTTTAGGAAAAATATTTGAAAATTTTGGAAAAATCATTAGTGGGCCTGAACGGCCCAACCAAAATACATGTTCAGATTCTAGAGGTTCCAAATAGTTTAGACTTGAAAATTCATAGCTCTGTTATCCGAAATGATCTGAGGGTGAATAAGACATTGTTTTTAAAGATAATTGACATGCTTTGAGAAAAAATATCAAAAAATTCATGAAAAATCATTTAGGATTTTAAAATGATTTTTCAATTTGCAGTAGTTGTGTTGCTAGCAAAAGACAAAGCAAAAGCAGGGGATATCTCTCATTTTTTTATGTCTACAGGTCCAAACTCAAGTTATTGACTTTTGAATATGTATGACTAAAGGGAAAGAGAGGCATAAGTGTCACGAACTCCTTTGCACAGCCCTAGAGTAGTTTGGGACAATGAAATAGCCCATTAATCATACCACTCAAGGTTTGGACTCAAAACCAATGCATGAACATTTTGGGAGTGAGTGAAAAGCCACTTTTGTTGGAAAATCAGAAGATTTTAGCTCGTTTAACCAAGATTCCAGATCTGGAAAACTTAATTTTCCCCAAGATATTTTGCTAACTTTAAGGAAAATACTTAGTGTATGCTAATTCTCATTGGTTAACGTTAACATACTTGCCTTGGAAGGCTTTTGAAAATCAATTTTTGATAGCCATCAAACATGCATTTTGACAAGGAGAAGAGAACAAACATACAAGGGGATGGCACGTAACATAAAAGGGGATGCTAAATTTACTAATGGTCTAGACAAAGGAAATGTTATACATTTTAACAAAAAAATATTATGGATGCTGAAAATGGCAATGATTCATGCAAGCTAATGTATAAATGTGCTTGAAATGTGTTAGGGTAATGATTCATACATGGACTAAGGATACCAAGATGCATGGATATGGCATAAAATGCATGAGCAAGAGATATAAAACTAATGAGGATGAAATAAGGCTTTTTGGCACATTAAAGAGGCATTAAGGCATCCAAATCCTAAACTACCATAACCAAAAGCCACAATAATGCATGATAATCCTAAGAGGTAATGGAAACATAGAGAGCTCACTGAAGATAAAGATGCTGAAAAACAAAAAAAAGAAAGCGATAAGGTGAGAAGTTATACCAATAAAACTTTAATTTGTGGCCAAATAATTGGAGTAGTAGAGAAGGCTTGAACTTTCCTTTTTTCCTTATTGTTAATAAGCAAAAAAAAAATAATGAGGTTTTGGATCTGGTATGGATGAGGGTGATTTTCAAAATGTGTAGTGGTTAAAAGTGAGTGTTTGAGGGCTATTTTTTGGGTGGTGGGTGAAGAGCTACGGGATTCTAGTTTTCTAGGTGTAGAATAGTTTTGGAAGTTAAAAATAAACTGAAATCTAACCTTTTTTTGCTGAGATATAAGTGGCCTATTTATATTAGCAATTTGAAGCGAAATTGGAGGTGTTTTTGGCCATTTTTCAAAGTGGGCAAAGTGATGTCAACATGGTGGCTATAAAGTGGCTGTAGGGAGCAACTTGCTACTAATTTGATAAGCATAGGGTGGCTGGTTTAAATGCTGAAATGATTTTCTAGCAAATAGGGTGGTTGATGGTGATATTGGTCAACAACTAGGGAGGAATAGGGTGATCATGTGATATTGACCCTTTTGATCTAATTTAGACTTGAAAAAAAATGTTTTGATTAATTCAAAAGTCTAAATTCATAATTTGATATGGGTTTTGATCTTTCTTGATGCAAAAAAATGAGTTAAAATCGAGTTTTGGATCAATGGTGGATGATTCAAAAATGCCCAGACTGTGAAAATAGCCTGTATGTATTGATACATTGCATAATGTGTCGATACATTTGGTCTAAAAACCTTGATGGTATCACTAGAATGAACATTGTATCGATGCAATAATCATTGTATTGATACTATGAACCACTACATCGATACGTTTCTTTATAGAATGCATGTTTTAGTCTTGGCATGGCCTAGTATTGATACATGAGGTCCTACATCAATACAGAGGCTCATATATCGATACATCTACATGTTTTATCGATATGAATAGGGACATTTCAAAATTTTGGATCATTAGAGCATTGTATCGATACATGAGAACCATGTATCGATAAATTTAGGTAAAATTATGAATTTTCTCATATATTTTATCCTTGGACACCTTGAACTACATTATTTGATGCCACATATTTGCATTTACCTTTGATGTAATCCCTAGGCCTTTTGAATTCCTCAAGATACTTTTTTTTGCCAAGTGATAATGTTATCCGATGATCATCACCGCCTCTCACATTCGTGCTTCTGATTGCCTAAAAAAAGGACCTCAGATAAAATAAGGTGTCTACAGCTGGCTCTCTTTGACTATCGTTGAGAATCAGGAATAGAGCAAAAAAGAATAAACACTATTTTGTTGGGGGTGAAATGATGCTCCCCAAAACATTAGAGTGCTAGGTTTTTTAAGGTTTGACCCCTTTAAGCGAGTGCAGAATAATATGGATTTTTGGTGTGGGTGCCACCAGCTTGTGCAGACTTTGACTTAGGTGTCGCCAGCTTATGCGGGCTTTGTCTTGTGTACGGCCAACTTGTGCAGGCTTTAACTCAAGTGCTAGCAACTTGTGTGGGCTTTGACTTGGGTGCCATTGACTTATGGGCTTTGAAAAGGGTGCCACTGACTTATGGGCTTTGAAAAGGTGCGACTGACTTGTGGACTTTAAAAAGGGTGCCGCTGAGTTATGGGCTTTTGGAAAGGTGCCACTGACTTTAGGCTTTTAAAAGAGTGCCACTGACTTGTGCGCTTTGACTTGGATGCCACTTACTTGTACGCTTTGACTTGGATGCCACTAATTTGTGGGCTTTGAAGAGGGTGCCACTGACTTGTGGGCTTGAAAAAGGTGCCACAGACCACTAACTTATGGACTTTGACTTGGGTGCCATAGACTTGTGGGCTTTAAAAAGGTGCCACTAACTTATGGGCTTAACTTGGATGCCACTGACTTATAGACTTTGAAAATGTGCCACTAACTTGTGGGCTTTAAAAAGGGTGCCACTAACTTATGGGCTTTTAGAAATGAGCCACTGACTTAAGGGTTTCTAATGGGTGCCACTAACTTGTGGGTTTTTAAGGTGCCACAGACCACTGACTTGTGGGCTTTAACTTGGGTGCCACTGACTTGTGGGCTTTAAAAAAGTTACCACTAACTTATGGGCTTTAACTTGGGTGCCACTGACTTGTGGGCTTTAAAAAAGTTACCACTAACTTATGGGCTTTAACTTGGATGCCACTGACTTATGGGCTTTGAAGAGGTGCCACTAACTTGTAGGCTTTGAAAAGGGCGCTCACAAAGTTTTCGATAAAACTTCTAATACAAGCTTTTCTTAACGGAAGTTCATAACAAAATTTCATGTTAAAAGTGGTTTTAGCACTAGTTCTTTTCTTTTCCTTTTGATGTAATATCAAGATATCTCGATGCATATTTTAGTTGATTTTCAAACATTATCAGTTAAATGACAAGTGCAATGTGAATTGTACAGGAGTCAAAAGAAACAAGGCAATATTTATTCATGACAACAAAAGGACATAACTCAAATTACTATTTGATAAGCAATTAGTAAGGTAGCAAGAAAAATGATCATTTGGGCGAAAGATGCTCGTAACAATCATGACACGAATGTTCCTTAGGTGTTTTTCAAACCTTTTCTCGAACAACGAATATGCCTAGCATGAGCTGATCTTTGAAAGATCTTTGGGATTGCTTTCTATTGTCCTGTAAATAATGTCAGTTCATACCCCATCAAAATTGATCATTTCAAGTCGCCCTTATGGGTTTTCAACTGTAGTTGGGTTGGTTGCCTAGATGCCCTTTTTGTATTTTCATCTAGACTACTTTTTGTTTTCTTCCCTTCTTTTTTTTGTTTATTTTGCACTTTTTTGTTTGTGTTTTTTTTGCTTTCTTCTTTTTTTTGAAGGATGCCTTTTCAGGTTTTTGCCCTTTCGTATAATATTGCTTGATGGAATCTGAGTTGACTGGGTTAGGTAATACATTGCTATCCATTTCTAATAAGATTAGGGCCCCTCCGGAGAAGGCATGCTTCACAACATACGGTCCTTCCTAATTAGGGGTCCATTTGCCTTGTGCATCTTTATGAATTAGGAGGATCTTCTTCAATACCAAATTGCTTGGGTGAAATTGTCATGGGCTTGGATCATATGTTTTTGATACATTTGACCATGGTAGATGGCCTTCATGCATTTTTCCTGGATGCGATTGAGCTAGTCGTATCTATTCTTGACCCATCCAGCTTTTTCAGCTTTGGTTTCTATTAAGACTTTGAGAGAAGGGATCTCAACTTTGATAGGAAATACAACTTCCATCCCATAGATAAGAAAAAATAAAGTGGCACCTACAGAAGTGCTAACTGAGGTTCAATAGGCATGATGTGCAAAGAATAGCTTTTCATACCGGTCTTTGTAAGTCTTGACCATTTTTTTAACTATTCTTTTAATGTTTTTATTGGCAGCCTCGACTGCCCCATTCATCTTTGGCTCATAAGGGACAGAATTATGATTTTGGATCTTGAACTGTGAGTAGACCGCTTGCATCATTTTATTGTTTAAGTTGCTTGCATTTTCTGTGATAATTTGGTTTGGGAGGCCATATCTACAAATGATGTCCCGCTTGACAAAGTTATAGATGGTTGATCTATTGACATTAGCATACAAGGCAGCTTCCACCCATTTGGTGAAATAGTTGATCACTACTAAGATAAAATGATGCCCATTAGAAGATTTAAAGGTAATTGGCCCGATCATGTCCATGCCCACATGGAGAAGGGCCATGGGGCCGTCATAACAAGAAATGGTGCTTAAGGGACATTAATCTTGTTAGCATAGATTGGACACTTATGGCATTTTCGAGCTTAATTGATGCAGTCTCTCTCGAGGGTCAACTAGTAATAACCTAATCTTGTAATTTGCTTGGCCATTCAATGTCCATTAGTATGTGTGCCATAAATCCCTTCATGAACTTCTTTTAGGATCTTTTTGGCTTTAGGAGTACTAATGCATCTGAGTAATACTTGATCGTGACTTCTTTTGTACAAAATTTTTCCATCGAGAACAAATCCCATAGCCAGCCTTCTGATAGTCCTCTTATAATTCTCAATTGCTTGTTTGGGATATTGCTGATCCTTGATGTAACAAAGGATGTCATAGTGCCATGGTAAGCCATTTTTCTCTTTTTTGAACTATGACAATGAACTGGAGTTATGTAGATGCTCATCTAGATAGGAGGAACATCTGACCCTTGGTTAACTTTAAACATGGATGATAAGGTAGCCAAAGCATCAGCTATTTGGTTTTCTTCTCGAGGGAAGGGTCAAAAACTAATATCATCAAATTCTTTCTTGAGCTCTGCTATTAGCTTTCCATATTGCATTAACATGGCATCATGAGTTTGCCACTCTCCTTTCAATTGGTAGATGACTAAGGCCAAATCACTGAACACCTATAATATTTTGACATTCTTATCAATGGCTACTTGAAGCCCCATGACACAAGCTTTATATTCTGTGATATTATTCGTGCAATCAAAATTTAGCCTTGCTGTGAACGGATAATGACTCCCGTCAGGTGACATCAATATTACCCCAATTCTATGTCTGAGAGCTTTTGATGCTCCATCAAAATACATCTTCTAGGATTAATCTGGGTTGGAGGCATCTTCATTCTCAGAAATGCACATTAGATCTTCATCTGGAAAGTCAAAATTCAAGGGTTCATAGTCATCTGCTGCTCGACTTGCCAAAAAGTCAGCTATCGCACTGCCGTTGATAGCTTTTTGACAACATAGGCAATGTTGTATTCAGAAAGAAGGACTTACCATTTGGCTAGCCTTCCTAATAATGCTGGGGCTTCACATAGATACTTGATAGGATCAAGCCTTGCAATCAACCATGTGGTGTGATACAGTATATACTGGCTGGGTCTCTTGGTTGTCCACACTAAAGCACAGCATAAGTTCTTAACTATAGAGTAACTGCACTCATATTCTATAAACTTTTTGCTTAAGTAGTAGATTGCTTGCTCCTTCTTTCTTGACTTATCATGCTACCCTAATACACAACCCATAGACTTATCGAAGACTACCAAGTAAATGATTAAAGGTTAACTGGGCATTGGTAGTACTAACACCAGCGGGCTTGATAGATAATGTTTGACTTTATCAAAGGCTTCTTAACATATCTCATTCCATTCTCCTAGATTTTATTTGCGAAGGAGCCGAAAGATGGGATCACATTTGTCAATGCACTGGGATATGAATCTAGCAATGTAGTTCAGTCTCCCAAAAAGATTCTCACTTCTTTTTGGGTTTGAGGTTGTGGCATATCTTGAATAGCTTTAACTTTGTCTGGGTCAACTTTAATGTTTTTTTTTTTTGCTAACTGTAAAACCTAAAAGCTTACTCAAAGTGACTCCGAAGTTACTCTTGGCAGGATTCAATTTGAGTTAAAATTTCATAGCCATTCAAAAAGTTTCTAAAGGTCTGTGACATGCTCATCCTCTTACGTTGACTTGGCAATCATGTCATCAACGTAGACCTCAATTTCTTCATGCATCATGTCATGGAATAGGGCTGCCATGACTCATTGATAGGTTACGCTAGCATTTTTTAGTCCGAAGGGCATGACATTATAGCAAAATGTCCCCCACATGGTTGCAAAAGTTGTTTCCTCCATGTTTTTAGGGCCATCTTGATCTAGTTGTAGCCTGAGAATCCGTCCATGAAGAAGAACAAAGAATTCTTGGCTGTGTTGTCTGCCACAGTATCGATATGGGGTAGCCCAAAGTTATCTTTAGGACTAGCTTGACTCAAATCTCAATAATTAACACACATTTATACTTTGCCATCTTTCTTTGGGACTGGGACTATATTAGCAACCCATTCTAGATATTTGGCCACTCTAATAAACCCCACATCAAATTGCTTATTAACTTCCTCTTTAATTTTAAGAAGCATTTTCAGCTTCATCTTTTTTAACTTTTGCTGGATCGGTTTACATCCGGGCTTGATAAGAAGCTTGCAGACCACTATATCAGCATGTCTTGATATGACAAAGCAAATACATCCTGATATTCCTGGAGCAGGTCTTTCAACTTGGTCCTAGTTGTCGACTTTATTGAGGTTTTGATTTTAACCTCTATTCAGTCCTCCTGAGTACCCAGATTTATTACTTTCATTGGGTCTTTATGTGGCATGATCTGCTTTTCCTCTAGCTTAACTAATCGTAAGAGGTTTGGTGGTACGAAGCTTTCTTCAAAATCTTTATCAAGATCAACTTCACTAGTATAAATTAACTATTCAAAATCGATCTTCAAAGACCCATTAGGCACATCCATGTCACTATAGTTAGGACACCTGAAAGGGCAAAGAAATAAACATTGCAAAAGGCACACACACAACTAAGGGATGTGGATAAAAATGAAGGCAAAAGAGTAATGGAGACAAAAAGGTTGAAAAGTGATATGCAATATGGAATGATATATGCAAAAGTTATTTTATTAATAATGTTTGATAAAAAATGCCCCTTACATAGGACATCTATCTGCCTTTGGGCGAGGGCAGGTAGGTTGTCATTTCTTGATATTGCATGAAAGGGATAAAAAAAGTGCAAGGGCTTTTATCATGACCCATCATCAAAATCAGATATTAGTGGAAGGACACAAATTTTAAGCTATTAAAATTTGCAAATAGAGGCTTCCATCAAAATCTTGGAGATAAAAGCTATTAAGTGCCTGTTTAGGATGATCAAGACATCTCTTTTTGCTCTTTCAATTGTCTTGGATCAATTTGACCTCATAAATGAAACATCTCATGGAAAGATAGAAACATTGTTGGCTTTAACTCCCCCTCTTGACCTAATTATCGAGCCATCTCTTAGTTGTAGATCCTCTTTTCTCACTACTTTTTTGAGTGCACAGAGGCCTTGAATCCTAAGCCTCTTTTGTTGGCTTGAGTGGTGACCTATAGGGCTTAGGCTATCCATTGTAGATTCTTGCCAAGCCCTTTTCTAAGATGAAAACCTTTGTCAATGGTCATTTTTAAACCCAAGCGGGTAATCTTTGATAGGTGGGGTTCAACTATTAGCAATCTTTCTCCCACAAATATTATGTTCACCTTGTTGGGGTACACGGTATAGATACTTTTGAGTTGCAAGAAAAGCTTTTCTTCCAACCTTTTTCCTTATAATAAAATTTCATCTGTGAAATAAAACAAACTTGGATACTCATAATAATCTCCATTTCTTTGGTTATTGGCACTACAATCTTGTTTTCCTCGTTGGAATACACGATATTGATGCTTTCGATTTGCAAGAAAAGCTTTTATTTCCACCAATTTCCTTATAATCAAATTTCATCTGTGAAATGAGACAAATTTGGATACTCATAATAATCTTCATTTCTTTGTTATTGGCATTACAAACTTATTCTCCACATTGGGATACACGATATTGATGTTCAGATTTGCAAGAAAAGCATTTCTTTCCACCATTTTTCTTATAGTCAAATTTCATCTGTGAAATGATTTAAACTTGGATACTCGTAATAATCTCCATTCCTTTCTCATGGGCATGGCAACCATGTTCACTTCATTTGGATACACGATATTAATGCTTTTGATTTCCAAGAAAAGCATTTATTTCCACCATTTTCCTTGTAATCAAAGTTCATCTGTGAAATGAGATAAACTTGGATACTCATAATAATCTCCCTTTCTTTTGTTATTTATACTACAATCTTGTTCTTAACATTGGGATATATGATATTAATGCTTTGGATTTGCAAGAAAAGCTTTTCTTTACACCATTTTCCTTATAATCAAAATTTATCTGTGAAATGAGTTAAACATGGATATTCGTAATAATCTCCCTTTTTTTTGTTATGGGCACTACAGTCATGTTCACCTCATTGTGATGCACGATATTGAAGCTTTTGATTTGAAAGAAAAGCTTTCCTTTCCACCATTTTTCTTATAATCAAAGTTCATCCGTGAAATGAGATAAACTCGGATACTCATAATAATTTCCATTTCTTTTAGTATTGGCACTACAACTCCACATTGGGATACACGACATTGGTGCTTTGCATTTGCAATAAAAGCTTTTCTTTCCACCATTTTTCTTATAATAAAATTCATCCATGAAATGAGTTAAACTTGGATACTTATAATAATCTCCATTTTTTCTATTATGGGCAGTACAATCATGTTCGCCTCATTAGGATACACAATATTAATGCTTTTAATTTGCAAGAAAAGCTTTATTTTCCACCATTTTCTTTCTAATCAAACTTCATCCATGAAATGAGGCAAACTTGGATTCTCTTAATAACCTCCATTGCTTTTGTTATCAGAACTACAATCTTATTCGCCACATTAGGATACACAATATTGGTGCTTCGGATTTGCAAGAAAAGCTTTTGTTTCCACCATTTTCCTAACAATTGAATTTCATCCGTCAAATGAGACAAACCTGGATTCTCATAATAATCTTTATTCTTTAGGTTATTTGCACTAAAATCTTGTTCTCCTCATTGGGATACACGATATTGATGCTTTGTATTTGCAAGAAAAGCCTTTCTTTTCACCATTTTCCTTATAATCAAAGTTCATCTGTATAATGAGACAAACTTGGATGCTCATAATAATCTCCATTTTTTTTGTTATTGGTGCCACAATCTTGTTCTCCACATTAGGATACGCGATATTGACGATGTTGATTTGCAAGAAAAGCTTTTCTTTCCACTATTTTCCTTATATCAAAATTCATCCATGAAATAAGTTAAACTTGGATAGTCATATAATCTCTTGTCTTTTTGTTATGGGCACTACAATTATGTTCACCTTATTGGGATGCATGATATTGATGCTTTTGATTTGCAAGAAAAGCTTTTCTTTCCACCATTTTCCTTATAATCAGAATTCATCCATAAAATGAGTTAAACTTGGATGATCGCAATAATCTTCATTTTTTTGCTATGGGCACTAATATCATCTCCACCTTATTGGGATACACGATATTGATGCTTTTGATTTGCAAGAAAAGCTTTTCATTCCACCATATTCCTTATAATCAAAGTTCATCCATGAAATGAGACAAACTTGGATACTCATGATAATCTCCATTTCTTTTGTTATTGGCATAACAATCTTGTCCTCCACATTGGGATACACGATATTGATGCTTTGGATTTGCAAGAAAAGCTATTCTTCCCATCATTTTTCTAATACTCAAAGTTCATCGTGAAATAAGACAAAGTTAGATACTCATAATAATCTTCATTCTTTTGTTATTGGCACTACAGTCTTGTTCTTTGCATTGGGATACACGATATTGACGTTTTGTATTTGCATGAAAAGCTTTTCTTTCCACCTGTTTCCTTATAATCAAAATTCATCTATGAAATAAGTTAAACTTGGATACTCATAATAATCTGCATTATTTTTGTTATGGCACTACAATCATGTTCACCTCGTTGGGATACACTATCTTAATGCTTTTGATTTGCAAGAAAAGCTTTCCTTTCCTCGATTTTCCTTATAATCAAAATTCATTCATGAAATGAGTTAAACTTGGATACTCCTAATAATCTCCATTCTTTTTGTTACTGGCACTACAATCACGTTCACCTCGTTGGGATACATGATATTGAAGCTTTTAATTTGTAAGAAAAGCTTTTCTTTCCACCATTTTCCTTATAATCAAAGCTCATCCATGAAATGAGACAAGTTTGGATACTCATAATAATCTCTATTTCTTTTGTTATTGGCACTACAATCTTGTTCTCCATATTGGGATACACGATATTGGCACTTTGGATTTGCAAGAAAAGCTTTCCTTTCCACTATTTTCCTCATAATCAGAATTTATCCATGAAATTAGTTAAACATGGATACTCCTAATAATCTCCCTTCCTTTTGCTATGGGCACTATAATCATGTTCATCCTATTGGGATACATGATATTGATGCTTTTGATTTGCAAGAAAAGCTTTTCCTTCCACCATTTTCCTTGTAATCAAAGTTCATCCGTGAAATGCGACAAACTTGGATACTCATAATAATATCCATTTCTTTTCTTATTCGTACTACAATCTTGTTCTCCACATTGGGATGCATGATATTGATGTTTCAATTTGCAAGAAAAGTTTTTCTTTCCACCATTTTCCTTATAATCAAATTTCATCCATGAAATGATTTAAACTTGGATACTCATAATAATCTTCATTCCATTTTTTATGGGCACAATAATCATGTTCACCTCATTAGGATACACGATATTAATGCTTTTGATTTCCAAGAAAAGCTTTTCTTTCCACCATTTTCCTTGTAATCAAAGTTCATTCATGAAATGAGACAAACATGGGTACTCATAATAATCTCCCATTCTTTTGTTATTTGCACTACAATCTTGTTCTACACATTGGGATACATGATATTGATGCTTTGGATTTGCAAGAAAGCTTTTCTTTACACCATTTTCCTTCTTGTCAAAATTCATCTGTGAAATGAGTTAAACTTGGATATTCGTAATAATCTCCCTTCTTTTTGTTATGGGCATTACAATCATGTTCACCTCATTGGGATACATGATATTGAAGTTTGATTTGCAAGAAAAGCTTTCCTTTCTACCATTTTCCCTATAATCAAAGTTCATCCGTGAATGAGACAAACTCGAATATTCATAATAATCTCCATTTCTTTTGCAATTGCCACTACAATCTTGTTCTCCACATTAGGATACATAATATTGGCGCTTAGAAAAGCTTTTCTTTCCATTATTTTCCTTATAATCAAAATTCACCCATGAAATAAGTTAAACTTGAATACTTATAATAATCTCCATTCTTTCGGTTATTGGCACTACAATGATGTTCACCTTGTTGGGATACATGATATTAATGCTTTTGATTTCCAAGAAAAGCCTTCCTTTCCACCGTTTTCCTTCTAATGAAAGTTCATCCGTGAACTGAGACAAACTTGGATTCTCTTAATAATCTCCATTGCTTTTGTTATTAAAAATACAATCTTGTTCCCCATTTTGGGATACATGATATTGGTGCTTCAGATTTGCAGGAAAAGCTTTTCTCTCCAGCATTTTCCTAACAATCGAAATTCATCCGTGAAATGAGACAAACTTGGATACTCGTAATAATCTTCATTCTTTAGGTTATTGGCACTACAATCTTGTTCTCCTCATTGGGATACACGATCTTGATGCTTTGTGTTTGCAAGAAAAGCTTTTTTTTCCACCATTTTCCTTATAATCAAAGTTCATCCGTCTAAAGAGACAAACTTGAATCCTCATAATAATCTCCATTTCTTTTGTTATTGGCACCACAATCTTATTCTCCATATTGGGATACACAATATTTATGATGTTGATTTGCAAGAAATGCTTTTCTTTTCACCATTTTCCTTATAATCAAAATTCATCCATAAAATGAGTTAAACTTGGATACTCGTAATAATCTCCAGTCATTTTGTTATGGGTACTACAATCATGTTCACCTTATTGGGATACGCGATATTGATGCTTTTGATTTGTAAGAATAGCTTTTCTTTCCACCATTTTCCTTATAATTAAAACTTATCTGTGAAATGAGTTAAACTCGGATGCTCGTAATAATCTCCATTCTTTTTGTTATGGGCACTACAATCATGTTCACTTCATTGGGATACATGATATTGATGCTTTTGATTTACAAGAAAAGTATTTCATTCCACCATTTTCCATATAATTAAAGTTCATCCATGAAATGAGATAAACTTGGATATTGACAATAATCTCTATTTCTTTTGTTATTGGCACGACAATCTTGTCCTCCACATTGGGATATACGAAATTGACGCTTTGGATTTGTAAGAAAAGCTTTTCTTCCTACCATTTTCCTAATAATCAAAGTTCATTTGTGAAATGAGATAAACATGGATACTCATAATAATCTCTAATTTGTTTGTTATTGGTGCTACAATCTTGTTCTCCGCATTGGGATACACGATATTGATGCTTTGGATTTGCAAGAAAAGCTTTTATGTCGACCGTTCTCCCCATAATTAAAATTCATCCGTGAAATGAGTTAAACCTGCATACTCCTAATAATCTCCATTCCTTTTGCTATGGGCACTGCAATCATGTTCACCCCACTAGGATGCACGATATTGATGCTTTTGATTTGCAAGAAAAGCTTTTTTGTCCACCATTTTCCTCGTAATCAAAGTTCATCTGTGAAATGTGAAAAACTTGGATACTCATAATAATCTCCATTTCTTTTCTTATTGGCACTACAATCTTATTCTCCACATTGGGATACATGATATTGATGTTCCGATTTGTAAGAAAAGCTTTTCTTTCCACCATTTTCCTTATAATGAAATCTCATCCATGAAATGATTTAAACTTGGATACTCATAATAATTTTCATTTCATTTTTTATGGGCACAATAATCATGTTCACCTCGTTAGGATGCACGATATTAATGCTTTTGATTTCCAAGAAAAGCTTTCTTTCCACCATTTTCCTTGTAATCAAAGTTCATTCGTGAAATGAGACAAACATGGGTACGCATAATAATCTCCCATTCTTTTGTTATTTGAACTACAATCTTGTTATGCACATTGGGATACATGATATTGATGCTTTAGATTTGCAAGAAAGCTTTTCTTTACACCATTTTCCTTATTGTCAAAATTCATTTGTGAAATGAGTTAAACTTGGATATTCATAATAATCTCCCTTTGTTTTGTTATGGGCATTACAATCATGTTCACCTCATTGGGATACACGATATTGAAGTTTGATTTGCAAGAAAAGCTTTCCATTTTACCATTTTCCTTATAATCAAAGTTCATCCGTGAATGAGACAAACTCGAATATTCATAATAAGCTCTATTTCTTTTGCAATTGGCACTACAATCTTGTTCTCCACATTAGGATACACAATATTGGCGCTTAGAAAAGCTTTTCTTTTCACTATTTACCTTATAATCAAAATTCACCCATGAAATGAGTTAAACTTGAATACTTATAATAATCTCTATTCTTTCTGTTATGGGCACTACAATGATGTTCACCTCGTTGGGATGCACGATATTAATGCTTTTGATTTCCAAGAAAAGCCTTTCTTTCCACTGTTTTCCATCTAATCAAAGTTCATCCGTGAACTGAGACAAACTTGGATTCTCTTAATAATCTCCATTGCTTTTGTTATTAAAAATACAATCTTGTTCCCCATTTTGGGATACATGATATTAGTGCTTCAGATTTGCAAGAAAAGCTTTTCTCTCCAGCATTTTCCTAACAATCAAAATTCATCCGTGAAATGAGACAAACTTGGATACTCATAATAATCTCCATTCTTTAGGTTATTGGCACTATATCTTGTTCTCTTCATTGGGATACACGATTTTGTTGCTTTATGTTTGCAAGAAAAGCTTTTCTTTCTACCATTTTCCTTATAATCAAAGTTCATCCATCTAATGAGAGAAACTTCGATCCTCATAATAACCTCCATTTCTTTTGTTATTGGCACCACAATCTTGTTCTCCATATTGGGATACACGATATTGATGATGTTGATTTGCAAGAAATGCTTTTCTTTTCACCATTTTCCTTATAATTACAATTCATCCATGAAATGAGTTAACCTTAGATACTCGTAATAATCTCCAGTCATTTTGTTATGGGTACTACAATCATGTTCACCTCATTGGGATACGCGATATTGATGCTTTTGATTTGCAAGAATAGCTTTTCTTTCCATCATTTTCCTTATAATCAAAACTCATCTATGAAATGAGGTAAACTAGGATGCTCGTAATAATCTCCATTCTTTTTGCTATGGGCACTATAATCATGTTCACTCAGCTGGGATACACGATATTGATGCTTTTGATTTGCAAGAAAAGTTTTTCATTCCACCATTTTCAATATAATTAAAGTTCGTCCATGAAATGAGATAAACTTGGATACTCATAATAATCTCCATTTCTTTTGTTATTTGCACGACAATCTTGTCCTCCACATTGGGATATACGATATTGAAACTTTGGATTTGTAAGACAAGCTTTTCTTCCTACCATTTTCCTAATAATCAAAGTTCATTTGTGAAATGAGACAAACATGGATACTCATAATAATCTTTAATTCGTTTGTTATTAGTGCTACAATCTTGTTCTCCGTATTGGGATATACGATATTGACACTTTGGATTTGCAAGAGAAGCTTTTCTGTCCACTGTTTTCCCCATAATCAAAATTCATCCGTGAAATGAGTTAAACTTGCATACTCCTAATAATCTCCATTCCTTTTTCTATGGGCACTACAATCATGTTCACCCCACTAGGATGCACGATATTGATGCTTTTGATTTGCAAGAAAAGCTTTTCTGTCCACCATTTTCCTTGTAATCAAAGTTTATCCGTGAAATGTGACAAACTGGGATACTCATAATAATCTCCATTTTTTTATTGGCACTACAATCTTATTCTCCACATTGGGATACATGATATTGATGTTTCGATTTGCAAGAAAAGCTTTTGTTTTCACCATTTTCCTTATAATCAAATTTTGTTCATGAAATGATTTAAACTTGGATACTAGTAATTATCTCTATTCCTTTTTTATGGGTACAACAATCATGTTCACCTCCTTAGGATACATGATATTAACGCTTTTGATTTTCGAGAAAAGCTTTTCTTTCCACCATTTTCCTTGTAATAAAAGTTCATTTATGAAATAAGACAAACTTGGGTACTAATAATAATCTCCCTTTCCTTTGTTATTTGTGCTACAATCTTATTCACCACATTGGGATTCATTATATTGATGCTTTGGATTTGCAAGAAAGCTTTTCTTTACACTATTTTCCTTGTAGTTAAAATTCATCTATGAAATAAGTTAAACTTGGATATTCTTAATAATCTTTCTTCTTTTTGTTATGGGCACTACAATCTTGTTCACCTTATTGGGATACACGATATTAAAGCTTTTGATTTGCAAGAAAGGCTTTTCTTTCCACCATTTTCCTTATAATCAAAGTTATCCATGAAATGAGACAAACATGGATACTCATAATAATCTCCATTTCTTTTGTTATTGGCACTACAATCTTGTTCTCCGCATTGGGATACACAATATTAACGCTTTGGATTTGTAGGAAAAGCTTTTTTTTTTCACTATTTTCCTCGTAATCAAAATTCATCCATGAAATGAGTTAAACTTGGATACTCCTAATAATATCCGTTCCTTTTGCTATGGGCACTACAATCATGCTCACCCTATTGGGATACACGATATTGATGCATTTGATTTGCAAGAAAAGCTTTTCTTTCCACAGTTTTCCTCGCAATCAAAGTTCATCTGTGAAATAAGACAAACTTGGATACTCATAATAATGTCCATTTCTTTTGTTATCGGGGCTACAAACTTGTTGTCCGTATTGGGATACATGATATTGACGTCGGGATTTGCAAGAAAAGCTTTTCTTTCCACCATTTTCCTCATAAGCAAATTTCATTCGTGAAATGATTTAAACTTGGATACTCAGAATAATCTCCATTCTTTTTGTTATGGGCAATACAATCATGTTCACCTAATTGGGATACATGATATTGAAGCTTTTGATTTGCAAGAAAAGCTTTCCTTTCCACCATTTTCCTTATAATCAAAGTTCATTCGTGAAATGAGATAAACTCGGATACTCATAATAATCTTCATTTCATTTGCTATTGGCACTACAATCTAGTTTTCCATTTTGGGATACACGATATTAGCGCGTAGAAAAGCTTTTCTTTCCACCATTTCCCTTGTAGTCAAAATTCATCCATGAAATGAGTTAAACTTAGATACTTATAATAATCCCCATTCTTTATTGTAGGCACTACAATCATGTTCACCTAGTTAGGATACATGATATTAATGCTTTTGATTTGCAAGAAAAGCTTTCCTTTCTGCCATTTTCCTTCTAATCAAAGTTCATCTATGAAATGAACAAACTTTGGATTCTCTTAATAATCTCCATTGCTTTTGTTATTAGAACTACAATCTTGTTCTCCACATTGGAATACATGATATTGGCACTTCAGATTCGCAAGAAAAGCTTTTTTTTCCACCATTTTCCTAATAATCAAAATTCATCCATGAATTGAGATAAACTTGGACACTCATAATAATCTCCATTTTTTTTGTTATTGGCACTACAATCCTGTTCACCTTGTTGGGATACATGATATTGATGCTTTTGGTTTGAAAGAAAGGCTTTTCTTTACACCAATTTTCTTATAATCAAAGTTCATCTATGAAATAAGACAAACTTGGATGCTCATACTAATCTCCATTTCTTTTGTTATTGGAACCACAATCCTATTCTCCATATTAGGATGCATGATATTGATGTTTGGATTTGCAAGAAAAGTTTTTTTTCCACCACTTTCCTTATAATTAAAGTTCATCAATGAAATGAGACAAACTAGGATACTCATAATAATCGCTATTTCTTTTGTTATTGGTGCTACAATCTTGTTCTCCACATTGGGACACATGATATTGATGCTTTGGATTTGCAAGAAAAGCTCTCCTTTCCACTATTTTTCTTATAAGCAAAGTTCATTCGTGAAATGAGACAAACTCAGATACTCATAATAATTTCCATTTCTTTTCTATTGGCAATGCAACTCCACATTGGGATACATGATATTGGCGCTTTGCATTTGCAAGAAACGCTTTTCTTTCCATCATTTTTCTTATAATAAAATTCATCCATGAAATGAGATAAACTTGGATACTCATAACAATCTCCATTCTTTTTGTTATAGGCACTACAATCATGTTCACCTCATTAGGATACACGATATTGATGCTTTTGATTTGCAACAAAAGCTTTTCTTTCCACCATTTTCCTTATAATCAAAGTTCATCCATGAAATGAGACAAACTTGGATACTCATAGTAATCTCCATTTCTTTTGTTATTGGCACTACAATTTTGTTCACCTCGTTAGGATACACGATATTTACGCTTTTGATTTGCAAGAAAAGCTTTTTTTTCCACCATTTTCCTTATAATCAAAGTTTATCCGTGAAATAAGTCAAACTTGGATGCTCATACTAATCTCCGTTTCTTTTGTTATTGGCGCAATCTTGTTCTCCACATTGGGATACATGATATTGATGCTTTGGATTTGCAAGAAAAGCTTTTCTTTCCACCATTTTCCTTATAATCAAAATTCATCCATGAAATGAGTTAAACTTGGATACTCGTAATAATCTTCCTCCTTTTTTTTATGGTCACTATAATCAAGTTCACTTCATTGGGATACACGATATTGATGCTTTTGATTTGGAAGAAAAGCTTTTCTTGCCACCATTTTCCTTACAATCAAAGTTTATCCGTGAAATGAGACAAACTTGGATACTCATAATAATCTCTATTTCTTTTGTTGTTGGCACTACAATCTTGTTCACCTCATTGGGATACATGATATTAATGCTTTTGACTTGCAAGAAAAGCTTTTCTTTTCACTATTTTCCTTAAAACCAAAGTTCATCTGTGAAATGAGATGTACATGGATACTCATAATAATCTCTATTTCTTTTGTTATTGGTGCTACAATCCTATTTTCCACATTGGGATACATGATATTGATACTTTGCATTTGCGAGAAAGGCTTTTCTTTCCACGAATTTCTTTAAAATCAAAATTCATCTGTGAAATGAGTTAAAATTGGATGCTCGTAACAATCTCCATTTTTTTTGTTATGGGCACTATAATCATGTTAACCTCATTAGGATACATGATATTGATGCTTTTGATTTGCAAGAAAAGTTTTTCTTTCCACCATTTTCCTTATAATCAAAGTTCATCCATGAAATGAGACAAACTTGAATACTCATAACAATCTCCATTTCTTTTGTTATTAGGACTAAAATCTTGTTCTCCTCGTTGGGATACACGATATTGACACTTTTGATTTGCAAGAAAAGCTTTTTTTTTCACCATTTTCCTTATAATCAAAGTTCATCTGTGAAATGAGACAAACTTGATGCTCATAATAATGTCCGTTTCTTTTATTATTGGCACCATAATCTTGTTCTCCATATTGGAATACACGATACTGATGTTTGAATTTGCAAGAAAAGCAAATTTCTTTACACCATTTTCCTTATAATCAAAATTCATCTCTGAAATGAGTTAAACTTGGATACTCATAACAATCTCTATTCTTTTTGTTGTGGGCACTACAATCATGTTCACCTTATTGGGATACATGATATTGCTACTTCTTATTTGCAAGAAAAGCTTTTCTTTCCACCATTTTCCTTCTAATCAGAGTTCATTTGTGAAATGAGATAAACATGGATACTCATAATAATCTCTATTTCTTTTGTTATTAGTGCTACAATCCTTTTCTCCGCGTTGGGATACACGATATTGATGCTTTGCATTTGCAAGAAAAGCTTTTCTTTCCACTAATAGCCATTCCTTTTTTGATTAGGCTGCAAAAACACATTTCTTTATTAGGATACACAGTATTGATGCTTTAATTTCAGTAGAAAAGCTTTTCTTTCTACCATTTACTTTAGAATCAAAGTTTGTCCCTAGAAAGAGATGAACATGGATTCTCATAATCATGTTCATTTTTTTCATGATTGGGATAGTAAAACACATTCTTCTCATTAAGATGCATGATATTAACCCTTTGACCTTATAAGAAAAGCTTTTATTTCTACCATTTTTCTTAAAAATAAACTCCATCCCTCAAAAGAGGCAGACATGGATTCTCATAATAATCTATGGTCTTTTCTTGATTGGACTACATAAAACATTCTCTTCATTGAGATACACAATATTGATCATTGATTTCACCAAAAACGCTTTTCATTCCACCATTTTCCTTAGAATTAAAGTTTGACCTTTAAAAAAGATGAACATGGATTCTTATAATAATGTCCTATTCTTTTGTGATTGGGCTATTACAACACAATCCTCTTTAGTGTACACGATATTAATGCTTTGATTTCACAAGAAAAGCTTTTTTTCCATAGTTTTCAATAGAATCAAAGCTCATCTCTCAAAAGAGATAAACATGGACTCTGATAATAATGTCTATTCTTTTCCTAAATGTGATCTAAAACACATTCCTCTCATTGAGATGCACAATATTGATGCTTTGATCCTATAAGAAATTCTTTTCTTTCTACTATTTTCCTTA
Source organism: Adansonia gregorii (assembly GCA_038382025.1). NCBI lineage: Eukaryota > Viridiplantae > Streptophyta > Magnoliopsida > Malvales > Malvaceae > Adansonia > Adansonia gregorii. The sequence goes on along the minus strand of JBBYHO010298103.1, from coordinate 5,709 downwards.
AAATTAAAGTCCATCCCTTAAAAGAAACAAATATGGATTCTCAAAATAATGTCCATTTTTTTTATGATTAGGCTGGGCAAACACATTTTCCTTATTAAGAAACACAATATTGATGCTTTGATTTCAGAAAAAAATCTTTTTTTCCACCATTTTCATTAGAATTAAAGTTCGTCCCTCAAAAGTGATAGACATGGACTTTTATAATTTTGTCTATTCTTTTCATGATTAGGCATACACAATATTGATGCTTTGATTTCGGATGGAAAGCTTTTCTTTTCACTATTTTCCCTAGGATTAAGGTTTTTTCCTCAAAATAGACAAATATGGATTCTCATAATAACGTCCACTCTTTTCGTGAATGGACTATAGACGCACATTCTCCTCATTAGGATACACGATATTGACTCTTTGATATCATAGTATACCTTTCCACCATTTTCCTTAGAATCAAAGTTTATATCCAAAGAGAGAACAACATGGATTCTCATAATAATGTCGATTCTTTTCATGATTAAGCTACCGAATCACATTCTCCTTATTAGGATACACAATATTGATGGTTTGATTTCATAACAAAGGTTTTTCTTCTCATTATTTTCTTTTCAATCAAAGTTTATTCCTCAAAGGAGACAAACATGGATTCTTACAATAATGTCTATTCTTTTTTGTGAATGGACTACAGAAACACATTCTCCTCATGGGATGTAAGATATTGATGCTTTGATTTTGCAAAAAAAGCTTTTTATTCCAACATTTTCATTTGAACCAAAGTTCATTCCTTAAAAATGTTGAACATGGATTCTTATAGTAATTTCTATTCTTTTCATGATTGAGCTGCAAAAATATACTCCTCGTTGGGATAGAACAATATTGATGCTTTCATTTCATAGGAAAAACTTTTCATTCCACCATTTTCCTTAGAATCAAAGTTCATCCTTTAAAGGAGATGAACATGGTTTTCGTAATAAGGTTAATTTTTTTCATGATTAGACTATGGAAAGATGTTTTTCTCGTTAAGATACACGATATTAATGCTTGATTTTGCAAGAAAAGTTTTTTGTTCCACTGTTTTTCATAGAATCAAAGCTCACCCCTTGAAAGAGACGAACATGGATTCTCGTAATAATGTTTATTATTTTCATTATTAGGCTGCAAAAATACATTCTCCTCATTGGGGTACAACAATATTAATGCTTAGATTTTGCTAGAAAACTTTTCTTTCCACTATTGTCTTTAGAATCAAAATTCATTACTCAAAGGAAAACAAGATGGATTCTAATAATAATGTCCATTCTTTAAATGATTGGACTATAGAAAACCCATTCTCCTTGTTGGGATACATGATACTGATCTTTTGATTTCATAGGGAAAGCTTTCCTCTCCACCATTTTCTTAAGTATCAAAATTCATCCCTCAAAAGAGAGGAACACGAATTGTAGCAATGTCCATTCTTTCCATGATTAAGCTATAATAACACATTCTTTCCATTGGGATAGATAATATTAATGCTTTCATTTTTTAGGAAAGGATTTTTTTTCACCATTTTCTTTTGAATTAAAGTTTATCCCTCAAAGGAGACGAACATGGATTCTCATAATAATGTCTATTCTTTTTATGAATAGACTACAAAAACATATTCTCCACATTGAGATACATTATATGGATGCTTTGATTTTGAAAGAAAAGCTTTCATTCCACCATTTTCATTAGAATTCAAGTTTGTCTCTCAGAGGAGACAAACATGGATTCTTGTAAAATGTCCACCCTTTTCATGATTGAGCTGCAAAAACACATTCTCATTGTTAAGATACAATAATATTGATGCTTTGATTTCACAGGAAAAGGTTTTCTTTCCACTGTTTTCCTTAGAGTCAAAGTTCATCCCTCAGAAGAGGCAATATGTCCATTCTTTTCATGATTGGACTACAGAAACACTTTTCCTTATTGAGACACACAAAATCGATGCTTAGATTTTGTAGGAAAAGCTTATCTTTTCACCATTTTCCTTAGAATCAAAGTTCATCCCTTAAAAAAGATAAACACGGATTCTCATAATAATATCCATTCTTTTCATGATTGGGTTACCGAAACATATTCTCCTCATTGGGATACACAATATTAATGCTTTGATTTAACAAGAAAGATTTTTCTTCTTAGCATTTTCTTTCGAATCAAAGTTTATCACTCAAAGGAGATAAACATGGATTCTAATAATAGTGAGAAAAGCTTTTCTTTCTACCATCATCTCTAGAATCAAAGTTTATCCCTTAAAGGAGATGAACATAGATTTTCAGAATAATGTCCATTCTTTTCATAATTGGGCTACAAAAACACACTCTTCTTGCTGGGATACATGATATTTATGCTTTGCTTTCACAAGATAAGCTTTTCCTTCCATAATTTTACTTAGAATCAACATTTGTCCTTCAAGAGAGATGAATATGGATTTTGATAATAATGTCCATTCTTTTCATGATTAGGCTACAAAACACGTTCTCCTCATTGGGATACACAATATTGATGCTTTGAATTTGGAAGAAATGCTTTTGTTTTGACTATTTTAAATAGAATCAATGTTCATCCCCTAATAAAGATAAACTTAGGTTCTTGTAATAAAGTCTATTCTTTTCATGATTAGACCAAGGAAATACTTGTTGTCATTAGGATACATGATATTGAAGCTTTGATTTCGCAAGAAATGCTTTTTTGTCATTTTCGTTAGAATCAAAGTTCATCCGTCAAAAGAAATGAACATGGATTCTCGTAACAATATCCATTCTTCTCATTATTAGGCTACAAAAGCATATTCTTCTTATTAGGATACGCAATATCGATGCTTTGATTTCACAAGAAAGGTTTTTCTTAACACCATTTTCACTAGACTTAAAGTTCATCCCCTAAAAGAGATAAACATGGATTCTTGTCCATTCTTTTTATGATTGGGCTACTAAAACAGATTCTCCTCATTGGGACACACAACATTGATGCTTTGACTTCATATGAAACACTTTTTTCCCACCATTTTCCTTAAATTAAAGCTTGTCCACCAAGGAGACGAACATAGATTCTCATAAAAATGTTAATTCCTTTTGTGATTGGGCTACAAAACTATATTCTTCCCTTTAGGATACACAATATTGATGTTTTAATTTTGCAAGAAAATCTTTTCTTTTCACCATTTTCCTTAGAATTAAAGTTTATCCCTCAAAAAATATGAACATGGATTCCCATAATTGGGCTGTAGAAACACGTATTTCCCATTGGGATACATTATATTGATATTTTGATTTCAGAAGAAAAGCTTTTATTGCCACCATTTTTCTTAGAATCAAAGTTTACCCCTCAAAAGATATGAACATGGACTTTCATAACAATATCCATCTATTTTTTGATTAGGCTACATAAAAACTTTCACCTCTTTGGGATACACGATATTGGTGCTTCGATTTCGTAAGAAAATTTTTTCTTTCAACCATTTTCTTTAGAATCAAAGTTCATCCTTTAAAGAGACTATCGCAACATACCCTAGGTTAGATCCTCACGGATCTAAGAGTGCGTACGACTTAAAATACTTTCCTGACTTGGAAATGTCTTCTTGACTGAGACTAGTCTTTGGCAATGTGATAAGAACGAGAATGTATAGATTCTCAACTTATTATATGATGAGGGGGACCATAAGATAAATCACTCATCTTATTGGTCTCGTATGACCATCACAAAATGGCCATCGCTTAGAGTCGCCACCGATCATTTCGGGCTAGGCATGATCGGATGCCTATTGAAACTAAGTTCTAAGTTATGAAACTCAAAACATCGATCTCATGGTCTACGTATTGCAAAGATTCATCATTTAGATTCAAGAGTTGGTTACGTGCAATGAGGTATGAACCTCTTTGTGTCGCCCGAAATTGGTACCTTACTAGCTATGTCTTATCTCGATTTTGATTATTTCGATCTGAACTGTCACTATTTTGATATAACCCTCTTTGAATGCATGAATCTTATAAAAATGATCCAGGTTTTGATGAAAGATTTAATCTCATATACGCCCAGAGAGATGAGGAATATAGAGATTTTTGATGAAAATGAACTCTGGATTTTACTTTGAAAATGGAATGTTTCACTTTGGGCACTGGAGAGATACCCATGCGAAATATTACCTTTAATTTTATTTGAAATGTTTTGAAAACATGAACGCACATAATCATCACAAAAATAAATAATATAACATAACATGGATCATTCAATGAAATGATAAAAAAATAGGTGGACTATGGGAATTTATCTCGCTATTGACATCAATTATCTAGGAATAACCAAATCGATAATTTTTGGGATGCATCTGGGTTTTTTGATTAAACAAGTTTTGTTTAGCATATTCATGAAAATTCAAGAAAAAAAGGAATGATTAATTTGTAGTTGAAAGATAGGGTTCGAGTATCCCCTCAGAAAGATAGGGTTAAAGTATCCCTGTGAATGAAAAATAGTTTTTTGACAAAGGAAGAATTTTTTTTAATCTTTACAATTTTAAGAAGCGAGGTTGGTGTATCCCCTTAAAAGGTCAGGGTTGGAGTATCCCCATGAATGAAAAATCATTTTGACATAGAAAGATTTTCAAATCTTAACAATTTTGAAGAATAAAGTTGGAGATCCTCTTGGAAGGACAGGGTTGTGGTATCCCCGTGGATGACATAACTTCATGATTTAAAAAGTGGGTGAGCATTCGACAATTTTTGGCAAAAAGATTTATTGTGAATGGGGATGATAAAGATGTAAAATATGTTTGTCCCTTAATATGAGCTTGTGGGAGTGTTAAGGTATGCTCTCGAGTCTGATCGGGATGACATGGAGACATTCGAATGTTTTGAGACAAAATTTGGGAAAACAACTCAATTTTAACCAAAATAAAAAATAGGGGACAACATCGTGCTATCTTGCTTCCTGAATTTATTCTAAATTGGTTCAAAGGATTTAGAAAGTGGACAAGACACCATTAGAAAGGTAACTTGATGAGGGTCATTCTAAAAATATTTCCAATATCCCAAGAAGTCACTTTTCGAGGGAATAATTTTTCAAGTTCGGACTGATTGAGCTACTGGTAGAGCATAGGAGTAACAAGGTGTGTCAAAATTTGAAAAATCACACCTGACTCATTTGGTGTCAAAGTGATACCTTTATGAAAAAGGAATTTCATGAACATTTTAGGAAAAATGTTTAAAAATTTTAGGAAAATCATTTAGTGGGTCTAAAATGCCCAAAAAGGATACATGTCTAGATTCCAAAGGTTTTAGACCATTTAGATTTGAAAAATCTCATTTGGACTGATCCGGAGATGGACAAGACCTCGTTTTAAAGATATTTTGACACTTTCTGAGAAAAATATCATGAAATTCACTGAAAATCGTTTGGGATTTTAAAATGATTTTTCAATTTGTAACAGTAGTGTTGCCAGCAGGGGACAAAGCAAAGCTGGGGATATTTCTTGTTTTCCTTATGTTTACGGGTCTACATTCGAGTCATTGACATTCGAACATCCATGACTGAAGTGAAAGAGTGGCATAGCATCATGAACTCATTTGCATAGCCTCGAAGTAGTTTGGGACAATAAAACAGTCCATTAATCATACTGCTTAAGGTTTTGACTCAAAAATAAGGCATAAACATTTCGGGGATAAGTGTAAAGCCATTTTTGTTGGAAAATCAGAAGAT
>JBBYHO010297992.1:0-13795 GCA_038382025.1 Adansonia gregorii | reverse complement strand
TACATCACATTATAAATGACGTCAAAGAAAATTGGATGATGCTAATTATTTCCTTTCTCAAAGATAACCAAGCTCCATCCGATCTAGTGCAGAAAAGGAGATTGGAAAAAAGAGCATCCAAGTACATAATTCTCAATGACTTTTTGTACAAAAAGTCCTTCACTTTTCCATTACTCTGATGCCTCACCTCTTCTGAGGCAACCTACATCTTGAAAAAGATACATGAAGGCATCTGTAGAAACCACCTCAATGGACGATCACTGGCCCTTAAGGCCTTACGACAAGGCTTCTTCTGGCCCATAATAAGAAAAGATGCTACTGCACTCGTAAAAAAATGCGACAAACGCCAATGTTTCACCTATATTCCTAGACAACCAACTGAGGCGCTTAAACAGATCTTCAGTCCTTGGCCGTTCTGTGTCTGGGGCATAGACATATTAGTCCATTCCCTATGGCGACCGCTCAATGAAAATTTTTGTTGGTCGTTTGCGATTACTTCACGAAATGGGTTGAAGCCAAACTAGTTGCCACCATCACCGCTCGAGATATGGAAAATTTCATTTAGTGTCATATTCTCTGCCGATTTGGAGTACCCCATGTCATTATAGTGACAACAGCAAGCAACTGATGGCTGACAAACTTCATGATTTTTGTTCATGCTTTAGCATCAACCTTATTTAAACCTCTGTCACGCACCCTCAATCGAACGGCCAAGTTGAATCAATGAACAAGAATATCCTACAACCTCTAACGAAGAAATTGGATGACGCAAAAGGTGCATGGGCTGACGAAATGCCTGGTATACTTTGGGCAATTCAGACAACTAAAACACAAGCGATCGCAGTTACTCATTGCAGCCTTGTTTACAGAACGAAGGCTGTCATGCCCACCGAAATAGGGGTACACAATTTATGCACTACTTACCCCGACTTAGAGCCTAATTTTGAGCATCTCAAAGCTAACCTCGACCTACTCAAAAAAGCCATAGAAGATAACGTAATCCACGTGGCTGTCCGAGCATAACAGGTTAGCAGGCATTATAATTGGCGAATGGGCAATCGCTAATTCCAAGTTGGCGACCTTGTCCTCCAAAACTGCAAAGCCATCGACTAGCAGAAGAATGAAAAAAGCTGTCCCTCGACTGGGAAAGACCTTATCAGGTCAACCAAGTTCTAGGCTTTGGTTCTTAGAAATTAACCGAATTAGATGGGAGCACTATCCCTAGCACATGGAATGCTGCCCATCTAAAGAAATATTATTTGCAAGTGTGTTCGCTATAAAAACTTATGGTCGCCAGTATAGACCTTTCTCTTATAAGTTAATTCACAGATCTAACAACTTTCCTTTGCTATCACATAATCACCCCTATGGCACGACTCTTAATTGCTATCGCGCGATTGCCCCCATGGCATGACTCTTAATTGCTACCACGCAATCGCCTCATGGCACGACTCTTAATTGCTATCATGCAATCACCACCATGGCATGATTCTTAATTGCTACAACGCAATCGCCGCCAAGGCACAACTTTTAATCACTACAAAGTAATTGCCACCACGGCACAACTCATTGTTGCCATAAGGCAATTACTTAACCCGACCACCAAGGTCACATACTACCAACCCGCGTAACAATAACACTCAACTCTTCTCCACGAAACATTACGACAACCATCTTCTAGCATAAAAAATGCATCATAATCTCCTTACCCACAATCTCAAAACAATAAACTATAACAAAACAATTATGAAAATACAACCAATAAGCATTCATACAAGTTATCTACATAAAACAAAATTTTTATTCAATCATACGTCATTTACACAATATTATTTACAAGCCAAACTGCTACTCATCCCTCGTCGAGGAAATGGTCTGAGCACCGACCTCATCATCAAACTCCCCCTACTTAGACTTTTCAGCCGCTGGGGTAATCAAGGCTGCATCCTTTGACCGCCTTGTATCCACTTCCTGCTGACTAGGGCATAAGACGTTAAAGTCTTCAGGAGGCATATACAGGTGCCCTAAATTAACCACCCGTAAGTCTAGGGGACCACGAAGCAACTGGACCCTATATAGTGCACTACGGGGATATGAATCCATAACAGAGAACAGCTTGTCAAATATCTCTTTCTGCTGCTTCTTCAACTCATCCTGGTGGCGAGCATCGAGATCGCCAAGATGACCTTCAACTCAGCGACTTTGACTGAGCGAAAGCCAGTTTTGTATCGCGCTCTTCTAACTTTTTTATCGACTTAGTAGCAGTCACTTTCACTTTCTCACCCCTTAGCAATAGCTCGGCTATCTCTATCATCCTTCTCTCCTTGATCTCCTTTAAGGATGCCTCCAGCTTGGCGTTCACCTCTTTTTTCTTCCCAACTTGAGCGTCCAGCTCTACTATTTTGAACGCTTGAAGGTTGAACTTCTCCTGCCAGTTAACCATCTAGCAAGTATACGCCGTCTGGCAATGAAGCGCCTCTACCAGCCCTATCATGGTGGCATTCATATTTTGAGCTAGACTTCTCCTCGATAGCGCCTTCTGATTTGTGGTCGCCACCCTCTTCATCGCCCATCTTAAGGCCACCTCAAAGTTTGGCACTCATCCGTTGTGAAGAATGCTAAGCCCACTTGAACTTTGCTCCCCATGACTCACCCGCAACCTTTTAGATGTGGTGCTTAGCTGTGAAACTGCCCCAAGTACTGGCCTGCTACTTAACCCAACCGTCTCTAAACCAGGCTAAAATGTAAGTACATCAGCAGCCATTACAGAAAACATCGGTACAGTAGCTTTTTGCCTACCAGTCGATGCCACCCCAGTAGTGACCCCTGCTTCAGTATCAGCTTGCTGGCCCATCTTTCCCTTTCCCCGTCTTTGGCAAGCAGCTGCTCTTTCTGCAGTTGCCGCTCGCTCTGCCAATGCTGCCTGAATCGGGTCCATTCTTGCATAATAGATAAAATGTCTAGGTCAGTACCATTATACATTTTTCCATAATTACGAGTGACTAGAACAAATACCCTCTTCCATTCCTTGATTCGATTGACGATTGCCATCATCCATACTACCCAATTGCTCTTTACCACTCACCCCTAAACTCCCTTCCATATTACAAACCACTAACTCCCCAACCCCTTTCCCTTCTTCTGCATCTTCTATTCCCTCCTCTGCTACATGTTTTCTTGAAAACACAACATCACATATCAGCACCTCTGTCCAACAAACACACACGCTAATTTCACACTTAAAACAAACACATTCACATCATACCTTTCTGATGTCGCAACAAATGTTATTGCCTTCGTTGCCCAATGGGATGCACTAGCCCTTCTGGCAAGTCTTCCAAATCTCGCCCCAAGTACTCTCTTTGAATGTTATGAAACATCAAGTATATCCTGCTGCTCATGCATCCACCTCTAAAAAAAAGCACGTGGTCATTCTCCGTGGCCTCTAAGCCAATCCTCTCATTACTAGCTCTCGACCTCCTGTCCCACCACACTAAAAAACCTTATTTCGTGCCTGCCCTTCTCATAACCACAAAAAATTAGTCCCACAGTATATGTGCATTCGACAGCAGGTCTACCACCATCTTACCCCCTCCCTTGACTACAAATAATAAAAATAGAGCTCCCTTGTTTCAAAAAATATAATTTTTTCACCACCCTAATTGATGGTCGACACTCCTTCTTCTTGCACACTAGAAAGTAAGTTAGGAGAATCGCCCAACTGTTGGGTTTTAACTGGTTGGGCGACAAATTGTATGCCTTTAGCAGCTCACATAAGAAAGGTTCTAGAGGTAAGTGGAAGCCAGCCTTGAAAATGTACAGATAGAAAGTCGCACTATTCCCTTCAGTAAATGTGACTCGCTACAGCAGCCCCGCCTCCGCAATCTGATACCTCTCCAGATCCACCCTATATCATACATCCACCACCATACCACCTACATGTTCACTGACCCGACATGCATGTCCACAGCTTTGGTGTCTACATCGGCGATCGCCTTCTAACCATTAGCCTGGCAATCACCTCCTTAGCCTCACCTCTACTCGACCTTTCCTCTTTCCGATTGCCACTCTGTTTGACGACTACTTCTCTCATCTCTTCTTCCTCTTTCTTCAACACTATGTGACCAGACATCTTCCCTTAGGTCAGATGCCCCACTATCGCCCTCACCTCATTACCTACTTCCTCTAACTTACCATTTCTTGCCACCGACTTCACCAATAGTTTACTCCCTCTTACCATGCGCTGCAACCTTACAGAGCCAAAAATACAAAAAAAAAGACCACAGGAACTCACCAGAACTTACCAAACAAAGACCTTACTCTTCGTAGCACTCTTACTCGCAACTCCACAAGCACGATCGCTGCTAAACAACACACAAAACCATTACAATGCTAAGACACTACGATTAACCCCTTGCTAATAATATCTCAACTATCAAAAACTCACTTTTTCTCCTCAAATAAGTTGTCTAACTTCTACTCTGCTCTTTCTATTTTTTAAAAACATGAAGAAACTCTTCAGCCCCATACCTCATTATATACCCACATGGTCTGGACTCTTCCTATTCCTCCATCACCAAGTGTTGCCAACTACATTAGCCTGGCACTCTGCCTTCACTAACATGTGCCCCCTCTTTGTTTCGTATCCCTAAAAAATGCGCCCCTACAAATCCCCTATCAGAATAAGTGTTCTCATCTCATTTCTTCCCTTTCTTCCACGCCTCTCTGTTACCCTGCCATTACTGCCACCATTAATACTGATAATTGTACCTTCTCACTTGCCATGCGTTAGGCCCCAAATGCCATGCACCAACCCCCTCATAAATTTCCAAAATACTGAGTCACTGTATGACTGCCTTTTTGGACTGTAAGGGATAATTGTTATACCTCCATGTACAACGATCGCCAAACCATCCCTGATCCACTATTCCTTCGAACGGGTGATCGCCAGACAATAACATAAAGCCAATCACCCAACCATAGACAGCGATGTAACCTCTCTGATAATGATTTAAATACGAAGTTGACATCTACTGAATAGCAGTAGACTAATTGAGCCGACCACTAGGCACCATAGCTTGACACCTAGCTCGACGTTGGTCATATCACTACTAAATCACCTGAAACAATGTCTCCAGACAACTCTTATAAAAGGGGCAAGCATGCTCACAGGTAAGGATTCGACTCTAGAAACACATATGCACCATTATATCAAATACTCTCCTAACTTAACCATCGAAAAAGGCCTCCGGAGTAGAAACTCTGACGTCCTCTTGACTTTTTCCGTATTACAGGGTTTTGCGCGACTTTCGATATCTGTTAAGGAGACATCAATAGTTTTTAAATGTTTTCCTAACTTTGGGGATACTCTAATCCTTTTTTTTTAATTAAAAAATTTAAAATTTCTCTTTGTTCTTAAATGTTTCCTAACTTAGGGATACTCTAACCCTACTACTTAAAGAGGATACTCCAACCCTCTTTTTTTATTAAAAATTTAAATTTTTACTTTAATCTCTACTGTTTTCATAACTCTATTTTAAGTGATATTCCAGCCCCACCTCACCGATGGGATACTCTAATCCTATTTTTACCTCAAAAACTTAAAATTATCTCTCTTCTGGATGCCTTAAACTATTTTGACAGAAATCATCTTTCTTCTTCAAATTACCATCGAATCCAGACTGTTCTTTAAAATTATCATCTCGGTTATTCTTTAATAATCAAAAGCAATTATAAAATACATTCGAGTGTCCCTTTTTTTACATTTTTTTTGTTTGTGATTGCTTGTTTATGATATTATTATATTTCTCATTTTTTGCCTTACTAACTTGTTTCCTTTTATAGTGATTATTGTGCATACATATTTAAAATTTGTTTTCTACTAAAATTTACAAGGAGGTGTTTCGTGTTGGTATCACTTCAGTGCCTAATACAAAACATCCAATTTTTTTAAATCCAATCCGAACATCATTTTCTTAAAAATCCCTATGTTCCTCACATCTTCGGGGTGTATAGGTGTTTTAATTTTCTATAAAAAGCTTGGATTTCCATTTTCCAAAAATTTATTCATTAAATAGAGTTATATCTAAATAGAAACCAAATGGAACCAATTTAATTAGGACCAAAGTGAGACATAGTTAGTAGGTATCAATTTCGGGCATCATAGGGTTGCTAGTCCTTCCCTCCGTGTAACCAACTCCCAAGCCCAACCAATGAATCTTTGGACTTCGTAGACCTTGAAATTAGCGTTTTGAGTTTCGTAACTCATAACATTGTTTTCAATAGGTGTCTGATCTTGCTAGCTTGAAATGATTAGTGGCAACTCTAAGTTAATGGCCACTTCATAGTGGCCATCCAAGATTAGTTGGATAAGCGATTCACCCGACAATCTCTTCCTTTTCATCCCCATTATTATGCCTAATCTAGGTCTCGATCATGGGATAACTCAAAGGCTCGACCACAACCAACCATCATTTATTTTAAGTCAAGCGCGCTATGCCTTTCAGATCGTTTGAAGTTTTAAAGGCCGGGCACATGGTGACAGTCATGATGATCTTTACATATAAGAATTTACATATAAGAATTTACATATAAGGTGACCAAGGGTCATAAGTCAAGGATCACTTAAACTATTTGCACATGAGAGTACTTCCTTTGGCACTTGAGTGCAATATTACATGAAACTCTTGTAGCAAGTCGTGTTTACTGAAATTTTTCTTATAATAAGCATCAATATGCCACCCTTAATAGACGTGCTCAAGGGCTTTGCTATCCGCTCAAGCTCATAAGCCCACACGAAATTTGGGATGGTTTGGACAAAAATATTAGGCCCAAAAAATGGGCTTGAGAAAAAATTAGGCTTGATTAATAACAAACTAGGCCTTGTCTCCAAATTTCAAAGCCCGAGCCTAGCCTGACCTAACCCATTTTACTTGTTCATTATATATATTTATTTTATATTTTATGCATCATGTAATTTTTTTCATATAAATAATACATATATATAATTTTATAGTGTAAACTTTAAAAACTAAGTTAAATTATTTATATTTATAAACTTAATAAAAGAAAATTATTGAATTAATAAAGATTAAATTTTAAAAAATATATGTTTAAAAAATAAATTATAAAAAATATAATATGGGCAAGCGTAAACAGGCTTGAATTGTCTATTTACAAATATGGGTAGGCTTGGACAAAATTTGAGGCCCATATTTCAGGGTAAGCCAAGATTAGGCAATCTTATTTGATGTTAATACCATGCTCAAGCCCAGCCCGAACCCAACCTGAGCTGGCTCATGAGTACGTTTAATTTTTAAGTATCATGATACTTTAACTCATGAGATCAGTCATGCATTATTTGTATAGAGGCTTAAGATATGTCAGTTTTTGTGCATTGTCAATTCCCTATCTTGACAACACAATAACCATGATTGTTTTTTTAGAAATATAGCCTTGATGTATAAAGATATCATAATTATAACACTTTATAATTTTTTTGCGAGGCCAATATGGTCCATAGGCTTTATCTTTTATACGAAATAAATAATGATAACTACAGTACTTACGGATAAAGAAATACTTACATTTATGTTAGTAAAAATATAATGTTTGTTCTTTTGCCAACAACCTCTTGACTTAATAGTTAGGAGTACGCTAGAGTTGGCATGTAAAACTTGGGTTATATTCCAAGCATCCCCTCTTCATCCCCTATTTATCAAAAAATATAATGTTTGTTAAATGAAATTACTAAATATTAACATGTAATAATCGAATGCGATTGGCTTGTAGAGCTTACACTAACAATCTCTCCCTAGTACTAAAGTCAATTGCTTATATGTGTAAGCCTTATATGCTCTATATGGCAATCATGCATCTATTGAGACAAAACTTTAGAGAAAAAATTAGCTAAGTTATCCTCTGTGGGTAAAAGATCCATACCAACATCAAATCTATCAATAAAGTCTCTAATGACATGATGTCATTATATTTAGATTTTTTACGAGACCTTGTTTCTTTAACTTATGCTATGACTTTATTGTTATCTTAGTAAAACGGTACTAGATCAACAATGCTTAGAACCATACAATGTTCAGTAATAAACTTCTTTATCTAAATTTCCTCCTTCACTGCCTCACGCGAGGAGTTGTATTCAGCTTCAATCATTGAGTCCATAATCGTAGCCTGCTTAGAACTTTTCTAACTAACTATAGCACCATTCAAGGTAAATAAATAATTACCTTGCGATTTGTCACCATTCCAATTGGATAGAATGCCAACATCAATGTAAACCCCAATTAAGAGTTCAGGTCTTTTGTAAACCAAAAGTATATTCTTAGTTTTTTGTGAGTACTTAAGGATACTTTTCATAATAATCTAGTGAGTTTCACCAAGGCTGGGTAGGTATCTGTTCACGATACTTAAAGAATACGATACATCTAGTCTTGTACACAGCATGATAAATCTAACTGCCAAATCATATGTTATCTCTTTCAATTGCATACTTCTTTTTTTAAATTTTATGAAGTGCCTAAAGTAATTAGAAGAAGTCTTGAAGCAATGAAATTTTATAAATGAATAATTCAAAGAATTTCTTTAGTGTCAATTAGATTTTCCTCTTCATTATTGCAAATTAATATATTTGTTTAACATAAAAATTTTGATTAAACCATGGAGTGAGTTACTTTAGCTATGCAAGATAGATAATTACACAATGACCCTTTAATATATAATTTTTTAATGTAGTACATGTACTTCAAAAGTATTCATTGTGATACATATACTATCGTTCCATTTCTTAATATTGTGCTTGGGCTAAATAATGTTAATTAGAGATAATGACGTGGTGAAACACTGATTATATGATGGCATATTTTCACCAAATCACCCTACTTTGTCATAATAACAAAGCACGCATGGAATTAGTTTAAAAAGTATATAAATTTTGTAAAATTAATATCTAAAATATTTTAAAACTAGAAAAATAAAAAAATGACAGGAAGGGGAATTAGGAGAAATGGGAAAAGGAAAAAGGAAACAGATAAGGGAAAATAGGATAACGAAATGATAATTCCAGTGTGGCAGAAAGAGTACTAAAATTTTCTTGTTTTGGAAGTAAGAGTTTTAATGGTTAAACAAATCAATTTGGGCTTTACAATAATAAAAAAATGGCTTTTTATAGATTTAATCCACTAGCAGTAGATAAAAAGCTATATTGTGTTTCAAATAGTCTTTCTCTAAAGGACATGGTATATCAAGTTTGTTGGTTTCGAGGAAGCAACAAGAATTCTCTATTGTAGGTTCAATAAAAGTTAAATAGTTCTCAAGGAGAATCCATCACTTTTAAACCAAATTCGGATGGTGATCCTAGTTTGAAAGCTTTAAAATATTTGAATTAAAGTGAAAAAAAGTGGTTCCCAAAGTAAAAGTAGGAAACTTCTACATCCCATCAACAAAATGCTGTAAAAGTATAAAGTTTAAAAATACTAATTTTGATGTCCTAAAAACTCTATTCATAGATTTTATAGAGAATCTTCTTTTAAGATTCAAATAGTAATGATCCATTTTTAGGTTCCTAAAATGAGTGAAGAATCAACTGAGAAGTGATGCTGAAACAAGGTAAATGGTGCAACTGGTTTAGTTTGAGGCAAATCAACCTTGTTGTTCATACGATATCATTAGCCCTTTTTCTCCTTACACATGCCTTCCCTATTCCCTCTCTCTTTTCCCCTTCCTTCACTCCCTTAATTCCTTTTTTTCTTTTTCTTTTTCTATTTTAACTCCACTTATCAATAGGGATGGCAATGGATAATGTATTTTTGGATATCCCTAATTATGTGATCCATTTTTTTACAGATTTGAACAACTAATTCTTAGTGAATGCCAATATTAACCTCAAATATTTGTTATCAAATCTGCATTGCTTTTTCGAATAACGGATTCAAATATCTGAATCTATTATTCAAATCAGCATTACACATGCAGATAATGAATTCAGATATTCGAATCTGATATTTGAAAACACTTGTAAAATACAAGATATACTATGCTCAGTATGGGGCTCAAACATTGGTTTAAAAAGGCTAAACCTTGGTCTCTTTACCAAGTAAACTAACTTGAAATTTTGAAATAAAAAGCTACTAAAATTAATTTATATCAAGTATAATAATAATTTAAATAGTTATAAAACTAAAATATAATAATTAATTATGTTTAATTATTAAATACCTTTAAATTTTAAAGATATATGGTACTTTTATAAAATAATATTTGATGACTTAATCAACCTAATTAGTTAAATCATTGCAATGATAAGATTTATTTTGTTTCGAATAAAATGAACTCATGGCAAAATTATGTATTTATTTTAATTAAAATAAATATTAACATACGAAAAGTTTTAATATAACAAATATACTTATCATAAAATATATATTTTATTTTAAGTATAATTATTATAATGTAACTAAAGACATATTATATCTGATATAACTATGAATTAATTATATTCTATTTACAAATATATTATTAATATTATAATATATTATATATTTTAATACGATATTATATATAAATTATATATTTAAATATTATATATAATAAAACATTATTTGATAAAATATAATATTATAATGCAAGGTCTATATTTGTTTTATACACTTAAGTAACTTTTTATATTAATAGATCGACCATTAGATTTAATAATATAATTATACTAATTATGCATATAAAATTTTAAATTGATTTAATATCTTTATCACATATATCATTCAAGATTATTGTCCTTTCAATAGACATTTAATGGTTAAATATTTTTAATTTACTCAAAACTAGATATGCATGATCTGTATAAATAAAATATAAAATATGAAGGTCAGATTAAACAAATATAATTTTACGTTAGTGTCAAGTGGATCTATTCTTTTATAATATATAATATTATAACAGTATTGTGTACGTAACACCAATAGTGTTATACATCTACAATATAATTTGAAATATTTAATGTATAACATATAATATATAATATATAACATAATTATTTAAATAATATTTAAATTAATATAGAACATATAATATAATTTAATACTCTATGGTATTGGTAGATATAATGTATTATATTTAAATATGTTTATTATTAATAATATATTATGTAATAATAGTATAATGTAATATATAATATATTATGTAATATAATATTATTAAATATGTTTACTATGTTAATAAATTTATTCCATATATTAGTATATATAACTATGTAAATATGTTTATTATTAATAATTACTATATATTAGTGTTTGCTTAAAAAAACTATATGATAGCTACAAGCCAAAACTCAATGATATACATACACTTTCTTTTCATTTACAATTCCTCAGAGAAGCAATGTTAGGATTGTAGTTTGCACTGTTCGTCTTTCAAGTAGCTGGGTTTGTAGATTTGGCCATCTAGAGTACAAGGTTAGCCATTAATGAACTCTATAGCCTTATATATTGTTTATGATTTTTTTAGAGACTTTTTTTTTAATTTTCTTTTGGTTACAAATCATAATTTTTTTTTAATTTTCATTTACAAATTATAAGAAAACAAATTTTTAAATAATCGGTGTTTGCAAATACAAGAAATTGGCCTTCAAATTACATATATCGTTGGTGTCGGCTTTTATTGTTTTTTCTCCTGTTTTGAGTATTTTGATTTTTTGTTAACATGATTTTGAATTTTCATGTTGGATGGTTTGATCATATTTTGATACAACTATGGTTTGAGCTTTGGATTACAACCCTTAAGGTTAAAAAATAATTTTATAAAAAAAAAGTTATCTATGAATTTCAGGTTGAGCTTTGGAGCTTTGATAATAAGTTTCTTTTGTGTTGTATAGTACATTAAATTATTTTTAGGGCACATAATTATGAGGGTGAATGTTATAATGTGCTAATTTTCTTTCATAAAAGAAGCTTCTACAATTTTGACCTATTAGTTGAACTAGATTGCGAGCTCTCTATTTAACCATTTGCAGCTTCTACAAGGCTGCTTATAATTGGAAATTTTGGTAGAAAGTAAGACTGGAAGGGATCAATTTGTTGGATTTTGAACCTTGACCATTCTTGCACTAATGTTACTTAGTTGAGTTTTATAATTTCTTATATTTTTATTGTCACTAGATATGTTCACATTTGCAAAATTAAAGTAAATAGATGAAAAATTAGTTAAACCTAGCTGCAATAAACAATTAAGAGCACTTGAGTTTACTCATCAAAATCATCACCATCATTTATGCTTTACTCAAGTTTAAGTTTTCCAAATGAGTGTCAGTCAATATATGTTTGCTAGAGAGCATTGATGTTTAGAGTCACTTTGAAAATGCAATTATAAATGGAAAAGATATTGTAATTTGCAATCATTGTATTGAAGCAATATGGTCATAGTGGAACATCATCTTTAAAAAATCACTTGGCTATTGGTTTAAGCAAAGCAAATTTAAGCATTGAAAGTGCTTTAAAAGGCAAAAACAAATGTGTGGTAAAAAAGGATGATGGGAAGGTTCAGTTTGGGAATTTCATATTTGATCAAGATGTTTCAAGAAATGAGTTGGCTTGTGTTATAATCTTCCATGAGTATTCTCTTTCTATTGTTGCCCGTGTTGGTTGTCTCTATCCACTTTATAAGATAGTTTCTTGTAAAACAGTTAATGAGGATATTTTTAAGATTTATTATTCTGAGAAGACAAAGCTAATGAATGTGTTTGAGAATCTAAGGAGTCGAATAGCACTTACAATAGATATGTAAACTTTAACCAAAATAAAGATTACATGCCCATCATGGCTCATTTTCTTAATGACTCTTGGGTGTTGTAAAGCTGTATCTTGAGGTAAATTTTTTTATATCAATTCATTAGTCTTAATGAAAAAGTTTAGTAAATTAACTAGAGTTATTTTTAACCCTTTAAGTTTATTTAAGTGCACACATTTTACACAATGGATGTTCTTACGTAAGAACTGATGACTACCTTGACTCGAAGGAAGATGAAGACCAAACTTTCTACTTCACTATGGATAATTGTAGCTCTAATGATGGTATGGTTTCCATTATAGTAGATAAATTATTTTCTAAACTTTTGCTTGATGGCAAAATCCTTCATATTAGATGTTGTGAATATATTTTGAATCTTGTTGTGAAAGATGGACCAATTATAATCAAGACTTCAATTAAGAAAATCTGTGATAGTGTAGCATTTTGGTCACTAGTCCTTCTAGGCTAGAAAAAGCTTGAAGACGTAGCTCGTTAAGCAAAAGTGAAATATAATAAAAAATTGATTCTTGATTATAAAACTAGACGGAACTTAACTTATTTAATGCTTTAGATAGCTATAAAGATCTTTTTCCTATATTGAAAAGGGATAAAAATTATATTGTTGTCCTAAGTGAGAAATATTGGAAGATGGTAGAAAAGTATCGTTGAAAATTTAAAGATATTTTATACTACCATCGAATTATTTCAAGGATAAAATATCCTACTGCCAATTGCTTTTTTTGTTCAAATTAGTCAAATTCGAAGTGTATTAGTGAAATGAATATGCTTTGGTGATGATGTAATTAGTTTAATGTCAAGAAACATGTTTAACAAGTTTGAGAAGTGTTGGAGTACTACTCATATTGTGTTATTTGTAGTGGTTGTATTAGATCCTAAGCACAAAATGAAAATGGTGGAGTATTATTTTCTTGAAATTTATGCTGATGATGCTATCTTTGAAATCGAACAAGTTAAAAAAACTTGTTATGATTTGCTTCATGAGTAC
>JBBYHO010297772.1:17516-30668 GCA_038382025.1 Adansonia gregorii | reverse complement strand
TTTATAAGAATTTTAGTTTATTTATTTTTAAATTATTTTATAGTAAGTTATTTTTAATATAAATATAATTTTTATAATTTTTTATTATTTAATTATTAAAATAAATCTAATTTTGTATTTTTAATTGTTTATCTTATATACATATTTTAATCTAATATTTTTAATAGTTATTTTTCTTTCCCATTAAAATTCACTCCATTGCCACCAGTGCATTTGCATCAAACACATGTTTCACAACAGTTTTTCATTTTACCACTACAATTTTTTTAATCTCACTTGAACTAATTTTACTGGCCATCTAAATAGAGCCTAAATCTTAAAACGATTGTGTCTGATAACCCATTAAAAATTTTAAATGCCTTAAAGAATTTAACAATTTAATTTTTTTTAATCTATTTAACAACTCACATTAAATGTTAATTAAAATTTTTTATAAAAAAAGGTTGAATGAGAAAAGTGGTAGAAAACTACTTAATTATCATTAATGTAAAACATGTAAAGCAAATTTTATTTTTAAAAATTATATTTCAACTAAAGTATCCATTTTTTGCTACAAAAGATGAAATATTTAAGCTTCCCTTTTAGTTCTTATCTAGAATTATGAAGAATAATATACATTTAAGTCAATAAGGTTAAAATTATGAAATAAATGATTTTTAAAGTACAATATTTATCGTTATCAAATAATATATTTTATATTCAATACTTAATTTTTAATGAAATACTAAATAATTTTTATGATATAAATTCAACACTTATAAATTTAATATTAAAAATTATGTACTTAATTTTTTAATTTATCAAACAACACTGTAGTATAAGCATAATACCGGTTGTATAGCATATTTCAAGATGAAAACTTGCATTTATTGCTTGATGAAAATGTAAACATTTAAGGATAATAAAAATTAGGTGTTTGACATGAGAAATCCAGTCGTGATTGCCGTGAAATGGTAATAACATGGATTTCATGTGACTCTTAATTTATATGATGATTCCCAAACTGTAAAATCCTTCAATTAAAAAGAAATTAAAAGAACAAAATTAAATCCGGCACATGAACTTATTCTTTTTTCCTGTCTAGATAATGTATTTGATGAATGTAGTCGCCCTTTGGTGGGTCCGTTAATCCCTAAAAATTGAAAGGGATGAGATCATTAATACACAACCTAATTTCCTATTTTAAGGTCCAGGAATCTCAATTAGTGCCAGGGAACAAAAGAAATAAAGCTAACAAAGAAACGAGGAAAAAAATTGGGGGAAAAAAAAAGAAGGGGGCATCTCCATGGTCTATCCATTTTCTTGGGTAAGAAAATTTCTTAAATATGATAAGTTTACACACATTATATGATTACATATCATAAATATAAAAAATAAAATAAAATATAATATGTAATATAATATCAAAATATAATACAATTATATAAATGTATTAAATTTATTAATTTATATAATTATATATATTTTTAATATAATTATGATATATAAAAAAATAATAAAAAAATTATATTTAAAAGTTTTCTCAGGGGGGAAGAGTGGGATGGGAACTGTCGAAAAAACTCATGTCTGGCATACATTTGGCATTCATTAGTTGGTTAACCATGAATTGAAACAGAGAGAGAAACTATGGGCTCTTTGTTCTAAAGTTCGCACAAGGTTCTTTCATTTTTGGGTTTATTTTATATTCCAAGGATCGTACAACGCTTCATTTATCTATATTATCATTAAGATATCAGTTTTCAATTCAGTAACGAAGATTTTTTTCTTTTTAATTTTGTAAACATATTATTATTTGTTATATTTTTTAATTAGTTTTTGATTGTTTAAATTATTGTAACAATAACTTCCCCTTAACTTTATTTACAAAATTTAATAATTTTACTATAATTATCGTATTATATTAAATATAATAATTATTATTTTTAATTATTTTAAATACATTAAAACAAAATATAATTAAATACAATAATTTTAAAAATACCTTTAAAACATAAAATCCTTTAAAACATATAATCCCCAAGCATTCTCTGTCTACCGCGTCTTCCATAATTCGCCGGGTGGACATTAATTGCACCAGCCCACATGATGAAAGTGTGCAAACTGCAAACTTCAAACCACGAGGTATAATGACAAAATGGCCAAAATGATGATGATTATGATGATGATGGTGATGATGATATTATGCGTAAATAATACTTTTTAGGCCTCAATTTTTTTAAAAAAAAAGTTGTTAATATTTTTAATTTCTTAAAAGTATATCTTATTTATTTTAAAAAGTAATTCAAATTTTTTGTAATCTAAAAATATTTTTTATTATTTTTATATTTTAATATAAAAATTTATGGAAATTTAATTTTATAAAAATAAAAATTTTAATATTTAATACACCTAAATCAAAACTTCTGCTCTTAAATTCTTTGACAGTTAATGATTTGAGAAAAAAAAAAAAGAAATATAAATTTTTAGCATTTAATGTATGACATTTGGACCAAACAATAATTTTTACCATTCTCTTTATCATTTCTCTTAATTGTATAGCTATTTGAACCAGTTACGTGGTATATATATGGCCCCTTTTTTTTCTATCCAAAAAAGTGGATTCGAAACTAAATTATAAATTGGATAAATGCTTTTATCTACATTTTTAAGTCCGTGAATGCATACAATTTTCTTATTTAAATAATTAATATGATATATTTAATATATACTTTATTTTTGTTTAAAATTTTAATATATTTAATGATTTATATTATATATATAATTGACAAAATACGATAAATATATTCAAAATTGACAGATTTAACTCGGAGAAATAATAAACGATTTTCTACATTTTTACTTTTAAGCATGTATAACTGACTATTTGTACAACTACTCTTTTGAAGTAGAATAAAGAAAGGCGGGATAGATATGGATAATCTCTAGAGATGGCATGCCTCATAAATCATAAGAGGTATGTATGTACCAATGATTGTTGCTTGCATAGTCATTTTTATAGTTGAATGCATTTTCAATGCAAAACCACCAATTTAGGAACAAATCGTGGCTACCCCTTTGGCAGTTGGGGCAATCGCTGTTGGGTTTATTACTTGATATGTTTTTGTACCACTTTAGAATATGAATTGCGCATTTCGTTGTACCACTACTCACCCCCCAAAAGCCAAAAATTATTCCAAACCTTGGGCTTTGGATATGGTATTATAACACTAAAGAAAGTGCCTAATTACTTGCCTAATGCGTCATCAAGGAAAAACCTAGCTTTAGATGATTCAAAACCCGCCAAACCAAGATAGGAATGGCATAAAAGTAAAGATGATTTTGTAATTTGAGGACATGGATTGCTCTGCAATAATGGAGTATTATTATATTATATGTTGGAAAATTGAAACTGTGTTGTAGCAGCAGACCAGAGCAAGGCATGGACTTTAATCTGAACTGAATCGATTTTTGAGAAAGAGAGCAGTCAAAGTGAGGCTTTGCCGCTTCACCACGCCGCATCAGGAACTTGTATAGAAACCGATCAGCACAGCCCTCACACGTGCCTTTCTCTTTACCTTTGGCTGAGAGGGGAGTAAGTGAACCAATTTGTCAAATTGCTGCCTTCCAAACCCTGGTAAACAACATCTATGCCAGTAGAATTAATTTATAGTTTCGACATATTAACTCTAACTATACAATTGTAGACTTCGTAGGTTAACATGACAAAACTTAACGATAAACACTCTGGAAAGATCCTGATGAATAATCAATCTTAAATTGTTCCTTCCATTTGATCTTGTAAAAATTTACATTTCCCGAGTTGTAAAAAAGGAAAGAGACCCCAGAGAAAAAGAAGGGAAAAGAAAAAAGTAGGGAGTAAAACAAGGAGAAAAAGGAGTTTTATGTGCTACAAAAGCCAAGCTTTCAACAATCAAACATGCAAGCTGATATACGGACTGATAACACGCCTATCTCAAAAAAGGTTTAAAAGGCAAAACCTGGAGCTCTCTTTTACGGAACGGAACCCACCTAGAAAAACCCAACATCTATCTAAGGAGATCATCGGAATTTTTTTCCTTTAGAAAATGGAGGGAAAATAGAAAAATCAATGGTCCTGCGTCTCCTGAGTTGAGGATCGCCGAGTCCTCATGCTCTCACTTTGCGCTTGATGTTCACCATCACTACTAGAACTTCCTTCCTCCTCCAATTTGACACCCTTTTCAGCACAGCAACAGCTCTTTTCACTCTTGTCACCGAAAGAAGAAGACCTGCTTGAAGAAATGGGGGTGGCCAGGAATGTTGGCTTCACTTCTCCGGCCATTATCACAAGAAATTTTTGTTCCATAACAGGAGTCCTTCCTTTTTGGGTCTCTTCTCCTTTACCTTCTCCTGCTTCCAAATCTCTGTCCCCTTCATCTCCCTCACCATTCTCAAGGTAACCAGACAGTTTCCAATAAGAACAAGCAAGGATGAGAAGCGCAAACGCTATGAGACCTAGCATGGCAGCCAAACCACCAAACAAGTAGGGGACTGGTGAATGCCATGGTGAGTGTGCAGCCGTACTGACTCCTGAATGTGATTTTGCTGTAACGTTAAATGGCTCTCTTGCTGCCATTTTCGTTTGCTTTAAGCAAAAGCTAATAGAAGGGAAAACAAAATGCAGCGAAGATGGTGTTAGGTTTTTTTTTCCCTTTTGTGAGCGTTGGAGAAGTGGTTGCAGAGGTTTTTATAGAAGGAAGAAAAGGAAAAAGATTGGGAGGATTGATTTACAATTTGGGTGAATTATGGCGTCATTTTTCTACTAAATAATATTGAAGCTGGGGCCATGAAGTGGGGCAGTCACAGTTGTTTGGGAATTTCCCAAGACCACAGTACTAAAGGAAAACGCACTTACTCACAAGTAGAATGTGGAAACAAGTAGTAGACATTAGTACTCAAAACCAATGATTGTTTGTCTTATAAAATCTTTGGACTGAAAATACCGGTAAACCGTTGGTTTCTTTCGTTTAATATATATTATATTTATATATTTTATTATATTATAATTATATTTAAAATATTTTATATTTATATTAATTTTAATAATTTATAATTTATATTATATAAATTTTAAAAATATAATCATAGTATTTATATAAATTTTTTAATTTTATATAGTATATTTATATATTACGAGGTATCTTTCTCATCACAAGTGGATTCCACATTTTCACCTGTTAAAAAAGGAAAAGCAAAACAAAATTAGTGACTGTCAGTGTTTCACCATTGTTACATGTAAAAGCATGGTTAAAGGGGTTGGCCATATAATTTGATAACATTAAAAGATTAATTGCCGGTAGTTGTGCTATTTTACATTCAAAGGTAATAATTTGACAAATAAGATAAACTTCATGTTATCAAATTCTGGACCGTTTGGATCCAATATGTGCGCGAGGAATTTTTTATTGGGATCACTTTTAGATTAAAGGTAATTTGATTCTTTGGATAGTTAATATTATTTTATTATTTTTATGAATTTGAATAGTGTGAATTTGATAATTTTTTAATTTGAATATTAAATTTATTATCTGATTCAGAGTTAATTCAGATATGGATCTTTGCATTGAATTTGTTTTTTTTATTTTGGTTTGAATAATATTGAATAGCTAAATAAGTTTCAGAATATTTAATCCACTATCTATTTAAACAATTAATTCTTATTTAAATTTAAAATTTTATTTAAAAAAATTAATTTAATAAATTTGAATATTTAAGATACTCAACAAATATCGCTATCTAAGTTAGATGAAAACTCGGATAGTAATATTTGAATAGTAAAAGATTATGATACGATGTAAACTAAATCAATTCAAATTTGAATATTTCAAAAATTATATCTAATTTTTGGTATCCCAAGTCATTGTTGATTTCTTTTTTAAAGAAATGAAGTTCAAGACTTTTTTTGAAATAATATAATGAATAATTCTTTTCTTTTAAAGTAAAATTTAAATGTAAAAAACTATATATAATATGACAATTACTTTAGGGTTTTGAATTATTTCAAGTTTGGTTTAGGATGATTGTGATTGTGAGTGTCTTGATTAGGTTGATGTCAAATTAAGACGTTTTGAACTAAATTTGATTTAAATAGGATTTGTCTTCAAGCTTGTTAGATGAAATTTTCAAATGATGGACTACTTTAACATTTATCAAATAATATTAATTAAGTACTATTTATATATATATATATATATATTGATCTTCTATTAATTTCTAGATAAGATTTGACTGTTATTACAATGTATTGTCTTGAACACAAATAAATCAAACAATAATAACAACTGAAAAAACTAAACCTCAAGTTTGGAAATTGGAATGCTTCAATAATTAGTTACTTCAACATGTAAATTGTAACGATTTACCTGATTTGGAAGGTCTGCTAATTAGTGGCAGCCCATGATTAGGTTTGATTAGGTTTTTTTCAAAGTGAATGATATTTCAAACAGGAATGAACTCGTCATCTCGATGACCGTTTTGGAAATTATTTAATGGGCTTTTGCCAATGAATATTTTTAAGGTTAATTAATATATTATTGATAGTAGTAATTGATAATTTTATCCATTATTTCAATGCATTTAGTGAAAAATATAATTATATATGATAAAAATTTAATGAGCATTTTTGGACACTTATTAACGAAGTACTTATTAAATAAAAGATTTTATAACAATTACCATAAAGATATTCTTTAAAATTATTAAATATAATAATATTTAAATTCAATTTATTAAAAAAATAAAAAAAATTAACTATTATATTTCGTAAAATATTATTTAAAAATTTTTTAAAAACAGTCGATCGCAAAAACCCATAATTAAAATGGTTAGGTTGTGTAATACATAATTTAAGAGAGAGAGAGTGTCCATGGTACAAGACATTGGTTTGATAATGAATGGAGTAGGAATAATGATATATATATATATATATATAGAGGGACAAAAGAAAAATTCTTTTCTGGTCCCATCATTTGCATTGCAAATTGCGAGAAATTTATGATAAAATGTTGGATATCCCCTCCGTTGCTTCATTATATGTTTCAACTAGCTTTCCAATTTGGCCCTCAAAACCATCCAAAAAACCGCATGATGCCAAAACTTGTTTCTATCATCCATTTAATCTTATTTCATCAACGTTTTTTTAATCCCCATTACACAATAAAGGTTTAGTAACTCCAAATTTCTTTGCAATTAATTCCAGGTTATTTAAGTTATAAAATTAAAATTAAAACTAATTAATAATTTTTATTATATGTATTATTTTATTAAATTGATTTTTTTTAATAAATTATATCTCATCTAAATTTAAATAATTTTGGAAGACTTTTTGAGTGACTTAATTTGAGTTATTTTAAATATTTATTTCGAATTATTTTTGGATTCCAATTAAAAAGCTTTTGATTGATAATTAATCATTTATGATCAAATCAAATTTGAATAATTTTTTATATTCAAATCAAATAAGACAAGTGTAATTTTACGTGATACTAAACTCAAAGGGTGGGAAGAAAGATAAACGTACACAAAGCATGGGCTGTTTGAAACGGTTTCAAAAAAGTGCTTCAAATTGATCGGAGAAAGTCAAAAAAAAAAAAAAAAAAAAGGCTATGGTGGCTTGGATTTATATGGGATGACGACTCCTTAAAACGGCTACCCAATAAACATAAAACGGTTTCGTGCAAAAGTAAATGTATGCGGCAGCGTGAGAGTTTGGACTATTTTGTGACATCTCCTCTTCCACTTTACACCAAAAATTTTTAATTAATGCACACCCAATATATAACATTAATGAATTATATTATATTATTTTATTAATAATTTTTAAAAATAAGTAAGATAATTTTATTTTTTTAATAAAATAATATTATTTAATTTATTGATAGTTTATAAATTTATATATGAAACATCAACCATAAATTCTTATGTGTTTTATTTTTCTTCTCTTTGTGTCTTTCTTTTTTTCTTTTTCAAAAAAACATCTTTGATCCTACTCTAAGAGGTTATTTTATACTTTTATGAGTATTACTATTATTAATCAGCATTTTAAGCTCAAATTAAGATGATATATCACGAAATTATTTGCAAACTAATGTTATATTTGGAAATATTGATTTGATAGATTGAATTTAAATTTAATATTATCTACATTGTGAGAAAGAAATGTATACAATATGCATAATTTGGTACTGACTTAATATTTTTATATATTTAAAGGGCATAAAAAGATGAATTTTTAAATTTGCAAATGCTTATACATATTTCAAATTCACTACTAAATATAGACACTACAAATTGGTTGGGATCCCCTCCATTATTTTTTTATCCATTATCAAGCAATTTTGGAGTTTTAATTTTTTTTATTTGCAATGATATCATATGTCGGCAACTTTTGGTTTGGTGTGAGATTAAAGAGTCCCCCCCTCCCTTTTTTTAAGGTACGGAAACATCATAAAAATTTGGAAGATTTCTATATTTTGCTAAGTACATAGAACTATATTTAAAATATGTATATATCTAACATATAAAACTAAGAAAATAATGGGAGTGTATATTGTATAAATTTTTCTTTTTGGATAAAGGGGATTTTAGCCTAAAATTCCAATTTAAGTGATGAACCAATTAAAATAATTTTCGAGTTTATATAAAAGTTTGTTTTAAGATAACGTTTTCATGCTATGCCAACAACATACTCATCGAATTTGAAAACATAGAAAAAATTTATAAATTTTTAAAAATTGGAACTCTCACTCCGAGGTGTTTATGACCGTTCCAGGTGCCTGAAAATTTTTTGAATTTTAAGCCTAAATTTGAATTTGGTTTTGCTTGTCAATTCAAATTCATTATTTATTTTATGATAAAATAATAAAAAATTAGTTTTATATTAATAATTATATATTTTTAATTAAATT
Source organism: Adansonia gregorii (assembly GCA_038382025.1). Classification (NCBI taxonomy): domain Eukaryota; kingdom Viridiplantae; phylum Streptophyta; class Magnoliopsida; order Malvales; family Malvaceae; genus Adansonia; species Adansonia gregorii. Next base: position 21,744 of record JBBYHO010297772.1, on the reverse strand, counting down.
TATATAAAAATAATTATTTCAATATAAAACATTGTTTTGAGCTGACTAAGAACACGAAAATAAAAATCTAGATCCGACCAGACTTGAATCATACCAAACGAGTAACCAACTTGTGGACAAAACTTGGTTTTTTTTCTTTGCAATTTCTATATTAAACCTCGGCCTTCATTGATTCATATGTACAACTGGCTTTCATTGATTCATAGATCCGATCAAATTTGAATCAGACCAAACGAGTAACCCAACCTGTGGACAAAACTTGATTTTTTTTTTTTGGCAATTTCTATATTAAACCTCGGCCTTCATCGATTCATATTGTACAAGGGGCAATTGTGTCAATCACATTGGATTTGGTTGAGTCGCTTTGGGTTTGATTTTTTTTTATATTTAAATTATTTTAAATTCAAATTTTTTCGCCCAAGGAATTCAAATTACTTGAGTTTACATTATTTGGAATTTGCGTATTGTTCACTTTTAATCATAATTAAATCTAATAGAATTTTCATGAATTATTTAAATCAAATCAAATTTTATTAATCATAATTAAGTTATTCAAAATCATATTTTCATGAACTTACATTTTTTTTTTTGAAATCATAATATAATTTTTAAAAGGAAATTATTTGCTCGTATAACAAGAAAAGAATTGAGTTATAAAATTATTTACTTAACAATCTATTTCCAACAAATTAATAATGATTTTTTATTGATTAATAGTTAATTTTCATTTTAATTGCATTGAGTATTATTAGTGACTCACTGTGATTAGGGCTATATGGCTATGACATACAAAATCAACTACAGTTCTAAAAGTTAAAAATGACGTAATTAATTAGTTTTTTGAATAATAAAATTTTATTGAGAGATAAAATATTGAGAAAAAAAAGTATTTGAAATTTCGAAGATAAATAATATTTAATTCTCTCTTTGGTTTCTTTTAAAGGTTAATGTCTATTATATAGCTATGATATACAAAATCAACTATAATTCTAAAAGTTAAAAGTGATGTAATTAATTAATTTTTGAATACTAAAATTTTATTAAGAGGTAAAATATGAAAAAAAAAAACATTTGGAAATTTTGAATATAAACAATATTTAATTATCTCTTTAGTTTCTTTTAAAGGTTAAAGTCTATTATACGAAACCAAAATGATATTTAATGGTAACTTTCTCTCACTGAAATGAAGAATGATTCACTGAAATGAAGAATGATTCACTAGGTATCTATTCACTTAGGCTGAAATAAAGTAAAATGTTTAAAAGTAGGTGCTTAAATTATCATCAATTATTTTTTTCTAGTTTGCGAATTACTTTTTATTTTTTAATTATTATTTAGTATAATAGTTTGTTTTATTATTATTTAAAATGAAAAATAAAATTGTATTATTGTTGGTTATAATAATTTATTTTATTATTTTACAAAACTATTTTTGAAAAATAAAAACAAAAAGATTTTTTTTCTTTTGCTGATTTTTGAAATAACTATTCGAAATTACAATCATAATTAAATATATCCATATATAACTAATAATCAAATAAACAAATCAACTAGAATATAACTGAATAAATCTAACATAAAGTTAAATCAATCCTACACATGGTGGGACTCGAATCTAAGACCTCAAAATTTTAGAGCTTCCTTCTTGCTACTAAGCCAAACTTTTAAAAAGAAAATATATATTCCAAGTTTAAAAACTGTGATTGTAAAAAGAAACTTTTAAATAATAATTTAAATTTATTAAATATTAGTAGATTAATAATAGGCTTGGTCATGGGTCGAGATATTAATATTCATAAATTTTATAATTAAATTTAAACGTAAAATTATTTTTTATTCTATAAATAGCGATTCAGGCTAGATCGGGTCTGTTGAATCATAAAATTTCATACCCAACCTGGCCCAATACGAGCTAAGCTTGTTAGGCCAAGGGTTTTTCCGACCCTTGAATAAATCTAACTAATAGTTTGTGTTAGTAGTTGTTATATAATTATACTTAATTTGAGATCATATCATTTCAAGTGATTAATTTTTTTAATTTTCAATCATTTTGGATTAGAATAATTTTAAGTTTATATAGTTTCAGGTTCAAATAAGATAAACTCAAGTTATTAATTTTTTTCTAATTAAATTGAATTAATAGTGTTGAAATAATAATAATCCTACATCAATTAGTTATGAATTTGGATCGTGGTATAAGAGCAAAATAAAATTTACTTTAGTTCATATTGAAAAAATGGAATGAATTTTTTGAATTTGAATTAGTTCCGTAAAACTTAAATAAACACCGAATAGATTTAAAAATTTGTTTACTCAAGTCATTTTTTGTATATTTACAATCTCACAACATGCTTAAAGTATTATAATATTTATATAAATTTTAATATATTAATAATTTATATTATATAAATATACATATTTCTATCATATTTATAATATTTTTATATTATATTATATTTATTTATTTTTTGTTTCTTATTTAAACTTATCAGTTAATTGTCGGGAAAAAAAAAAGACATTAAAGGAAAAAGGAAAGAGAGAATGGAATGAGAATAGTGTGGTTGGCTTGGCCTTGGCCCATGGAAAGCTGAGCTAGCTAGCTGCTCAGGTTGGTCTAAAAGGCAGTAAATGACAAATAGGAGGAGGAGGTAAAGTTAGAGCAATCGTCAGCTTTCCACTACATCGTTCAATATACATGCCAAGGACAGCTGCATATTCCCTTCCCATACGATACGTTAACCTCCGCCATTTACGACTTTTATTATTTATTATTTATCTCATAAATCAATATTATGAAGTTAAAAACATCATGTGATGTGAGTGAATGAGAGAGCATATATAAATTTAAAATGATAACATATAATAATCATACTGGATGATAATTAACACATTACGTTTCATATTTAGATTAATTAAATTTATGATTGATTCAACTTTTTTTATTGTTAAAATAATAACTTGTTTTGTTTTTTAGTTTGATGTTTGTTAATTAATTCTTCCACTAAGATTATCTTATATCTTAATATAGATTATAAAAAAAATAATGATGATACGCAAAGAATAAATCAAAACCAAATCTCACTTATGAATAATGATTAAGTTAAGTGAACGTAACTCATTTTCTACTAATAGGAATAAAAGCTTCTGTTTCCTATATAAAATTTAAAATTAATTTTTAAGTTTTTATTTTAATGGAAAATTAGACATCATAGCTAGATTGGCTTCCTAAAGTTCGAATATTTATCACTTTTTTGGAAGTTAATGGCCACGCCAGAATTTATTCGATACGTTGTTCTATAATTTTATTATTTTTTTATATAATGAATGCTGCAGTTTAAAGATAAATAAAGTAGTTATAAATATTATGATTTAAATTTTAACATTGATGAATGTTACATTTTGAAAGTGATTGTATAAATCAACTGAGATTAGCAATAAATTTTAATTTTACATTTTCAGGGTTATGATCTTATGTGCTTAATTTGTAAGATCATTATTCAAATTATCCACAAGTTAAGGTAAAAGGTTACTCCAGAAGATATGTTGATAAATTTGGAATTAATAAAGTGATTGTCGACCATAGCACATCTCAAACTAAAAATTGTGTTCCTCAAAAAACAATAGCAAAGAAAGGATGTAATTTTAGTAGCATAGACGTACTTTTGATTCGCTTACTTTAGCATGAAGATAAGCTTACTAATTTGCTATTAGAATTTAAAAGAATCATTAGTTTTAAATCAATTAATTGTGATGGTGATCTAACGGAGAAATGGAATCAAAGAAAATATACATGAGTTCGATTTTGATATATTAATGGTGGATTTTTTAAAAAACTTTAAAAGTTGGCTTAGAGATTATTACACGTCTCTTTTTCAATCAATTTTTTTATTTTTTTAATTTGCTTTAAAAAATATATGTCATCTTACTAACATTATTTATAAAATTTAAAAGTTTCACTAATGATAATTTTTATATAAATTTACATTAAATATGGCATTTCCACTTGTGCTTTGAAAGATATGGAACCTTGGCAGTGATAAATAATTAATTCATTAAAGTGGGATTGCCACCACCCACCCTGATTTATTTCTTAGTTGCTTATTAAGTGATTGATTATTGAGAATGGGTTCCCACAAACCATTTTTACTTTGGGGCTGCTCTTATTTTCTCAACAAACAATTTTTCTAAAGCAAGGATCTAAGTCTTAACTCTTAATCCTAATCCGTGA
>JBBYHO010297772.1:0-15332 GCA_038382025.1 Adansonia gregorii | reverse complement strand
ACTTGCCGTGGAGGAAGTGAAAACATTTGTAGCACCAAATTTCATTAGAAAGTTGTTAATAATAGCTCACATCGCTACAATTCTGAAAACGAAAAAAGTTATTGATGTGCTTCTTTCTTTCTTTCTTTCTTTTTACAGAACTACGTAACAATAAAACAAAAAAATTTTTGATAGTACAATCAAACCAATTGAGTCCAATAACTGAGAAAAATAAAATAAAATAAAACAAATTAGTGTAAAGTGTGAGAATTTTTTAAGGGAAAAAATGAGGGCAATAATAAAAAAAATACAAAGATGACATCATTGTAAAAACATAATTGATCTTCCCATATGAATGAAAAGATACGTTATGCATATATATATATATATATATATATATATATGAGGAAAATTTAGAGAAAGCCAGATATGAATTTTGAAATTATAATAGTTAGTTGCAATTGGATGCATGATGGGAGTTTTTTTCATCTTGTCGTAGCTGCAATTGTCACTGAATTCCCAAAGATTTAACGTCAAAAATGTGATGATACGATGAAAAAATTTGCATCATCCATTCAGATGAATATTTTAATTTAAGTTTTGATTTATCGAATGCAACCATTATGATTATTGGCTTGTTAATTAAAAAGAGAAAAAGATTAAAAAGAAAAAAACCAAACATGATGAGATAAAAAGAGGAAAGGTGGTAATAATTTAATTACTAATGCGAAATATTTTAAATTTTCATGCTCGTTTTGAACAATGCTTAAGCTGTTCCTTAAAGCAAAGTTACAGGCAATTACCAAAAGAGTAAAGAAATGAACATGCACTTGGATAACTTAATTTGTTCAACCACTACTTAAAGCAAAAGTCTCAGCAATTTAGAATGCTCAACCACTACTTGTTTGATAATGACATAATCTAATTGCCAAAAGAGTAAAGAAAATGGAAACATTTTGGATAATGCTGGAAAACCAATCGAAGTTGTTTCCAAATAAGATGAGGTTTGAATTATTAAAACAAGATAATAATAAAGAAAACCCTAAAAAAAAAAGATGATAATGACGGCTATGAATGATAACAGTAGAATTTATTGGATCTTTGTGATCATATCTCCAATTTGCAGTCATATCATTCATACGTATATTAAAATGTAAGTCACGATTTCAATCATACAAAAATTGAAAAATCCATGGGGGTTGACAAATATCATAATAGCATGGTTTAAAAGCTGACATCATTTTTATTATTATTATCGTGATCAAGGGTTATACTAAAGCTTTTTTTTAAACCTAATTTCCTCCCTGGAGATCTTAAAGATATATATTGATTTGATATATCTAAGAATTTGTCTTTGAGATGTTCTTTATAAAGATCGAATCCTAGTTGACAATAAGGAAACTCTCCCTGATCTTACCAAGCGAATTAACTTTTATGAAATAGTTGATTTGAACTTCCAATACAGATATCAAGGTTAAAAATAAGATAAATAACAACATATAAAATAAATGCTTATGCCCTAAAGTTAATGAGATACATCAGAGATCAATAGGAAGAATAAATACATATGGTGGACTTCCTAAAAAACCAGGAAGTAAATCCTACTGTGAATTTTTGGTAATTATGATTTTGAATTCATATATCATATCCTTTCTTTAATCTAAAAAGATAAATTTTTTTTTACTCTTTTTTTTTAAAGAGAAAGATCGAAATGTAAACACTAAGATAGTTTCAATAAATTATCATTTTCGATTAATTTTAAAGAGCATATACGGCGTACACCTCTAATATTACCTACAAATGATGAATAGTGTTTTCCATCATGACATATATGTTGAGGCTGTGGACCAGTCCAGTCCAGTCCAACCAAATCAAATTTCATTTTTCTGGTCAAAAAGTTTCCTAATCCCCAGGCCCCCCACCCCAACTTTGTCGAATTTTACAAGCAACTTGGTAAAAATGGTCTCACTTTTTTCAGCAAATGCTCCAATTTCATTGAGTTTTGTGTATGCAAACTTTTTCATCTCTCTCTCTCTCTCTCTCTCAATGAACCCATTTTTTCATTAGAAATATAAACTAGTGTGACGTGATGCTCATAAAAGTCTCCATGTGCTTTGCCCTGGAAAAGCAGCAAATTTGCAGCATTTTGCCCCAATCTTACACCCTGGAAAGACCAAAAGGCTAAGAACACTACCCAACAATAAAGGCAGGGGCCTGCATACACCAAGTTACAAATGAAAGAACAATTCCCATGACGTATCTACTGTTTGGTAGCCAAGAAAATCCACAAATAGCTTAGGTAATTTTACCACTTCTTTACTTCTAATCTAATCATGTTATAGAGACAGACAGACAGAGGGACAGAAGCAGTCAGGCAGTCAATTTACCGACTCCCTCACCAAAAAAAAAAAAAAAGAAAAAAATGTATATTAGATGACGTTTTACCATTGATTTTACTTGTAAATTTCGGAAGAATCAAGGAATTTTTTTGTGCTAAGAACACTATCCAATCAGAAGAGCAAATTATACATAAAAAGGGGGGGAAGCAACAGCACTTGAAGTATTGGCGGCAGCGGCACCCCATGTTTTGATAAAACCTAGTCACTGAGAATCATTATGAGCATTGTTCTGTTTTTGTCTAAGTAATGACATGTCGACATAACCTGGAACAATGTTCCTTGTTTCACACGGAAATGGCAAACACTATCTTCTTTGCTAGATATGAAAGTTCAGCTTTCACATCCTTTTATCCTTTCGACTCTTCTGTGTTCTAGGGTATCTAGTATGATTACAGATCAAGTTGGACTTTCCATCAGGTTTTTGAACCATAAAACTCCTGGACAGTTTTAAACCTTCTTCTGCCTTTCCAAGGATAGTAATGCATCATAAAACTATATAGACAGTAAAATCTCATTGATTCAACTTCATACATTGTATCTGTAAATAAATTGATTATTTTTCAGTACAAACAAAATGTAGCCTAAAAATACGAAAAAAAAAATTACAAATATTAACATATTAAATATTACTTTTAAAAGATGATAATATGAATTAACTGAATTAAATATAAATTCATGAATAAATTGACTATAATAAAATGGTACACCTTACTCTCGGATAGTCCAATGAATTTTTGTCTTATCAGCTGGGACAAATAAGAGGTAAATAAATATAGAATGAAATAGCATTTACTCAAATTTCTATAACTTGGAATAAATTACTCAGTTACTTGTTTGCACAAATCAAGAGCAAGGATTGAAGTTAGGCTAATTTGGTAACTGAACTCTAGCCGTGAAGCAGATTACTCAACTTTGATTCCATCCATAGCAAAAACCACAATACTTGACTAAAACATATCAAGTTTTCCTTGGCTTATTCATATCGTAAAATATCATAGCTCATAATTCCTCCAACGATTAAGCATCAATGATCTCACTCCTAAATCTAAATTGAGATTGGCAAAATTGATACTTTTTGTAATTATCTACGAATTGACATTGATAATAATAATAATAATAATAATTACATTCTCTCCAAGCACCTTCAACGCAAGAGCATCTTTCTTTCCATCAATCATTCATCTAAACCTTCCACTACCAATAATAAGTTCATTGTGTGATGGTAATTAATTCAAACTGGAAACATGCTGAAAAGGACAGGGAATAAGTCACTCATCAGGCACAAAACAAGGCCAACAAAAGCACACAGGAAACTTAATACTTGCTAAGCTGCTGTTTGCAGTGTGTGAGAGAGAGAGAGAGAGAGGTAAAGATATGATCTATATGGAGGCTGAGTCAGTAATCAGTATAAAGGTGGTGACCAAAAACAGAACCAAATGGGTCAGAGAGCACTGGCTTCCTAATGCAAAGACAATGATGAGATCAGATAATTGATTCCCTCAGGCACGGCTGCACCAGTAACCAGAACCATGGCCCATCATAGCCTATGGCCCCCACCACCTCCAACCCAACCCAGCCCCACCCCTTCGTCACTTTCTTCCTGCAAACCTAGCCTTCCTAACCGGCGGCAGTCATCAAGAAAGCTCACCCACTCAGCCAGCCTTACCTAGTGGACAGCTGCCCCTTTCAACCTTTCATGTCTGCTTTTTTTTTTTTTTTCCTTTAGATTACCTAGTAAGTGACGTACATCTAGAGAGCTGGGAACAGTAAAAACATTGGTTAAATTTTCGAGAGAATTAAAAAAAAAAATAAAATATATTGATAATTATTATAAAAAAATAAAAAATAATTTAAAAATAAAATAATAATTATTAAAATTATTAATAAAATAATCGTAAATATTATTTTTTTACCTTTACTTCAGTTTTTTTTTTCACGCTAACAAGGGAGTCGGTTTTTTTGCATAGGAACCGACCCCTACTAATATGTTATATATATAATATATAAATTATATATATTAAAAATATTATTTTAAAAAATAAAAGTTAAAAATATTTTATATTAAATCTTAAATTCATAAAATAAAAAATATATTAAATCTTGAATTATGAAATAATCTCAAATTAGATTAAATCTTGAATTACTATTTAAAAATAATAAAAATAAAAATATTTTAAATTAAATCTTAAATTACTATATAAAAATAATAAAAAATATTTTATATTAAATTTGAAATTATTTTTTTAAAAACTAAAATAATATATATTATATAGAATTTTTACATAATATATAAATTAATATAAAATATATATAAATTAAACATATTATATATATTATATATTATATAGTACATATATAATATTATAAATATAGTATAATAATATATTATATATAATAAAAATAAAAAATATTTTACATTAAATTATGAATTACTATTTAAAAAGTAATAAAAATTAAAAAAATTATTAAATCTTAGATTATTATATAAAAATAGAAAAGAAAAAATATTTATATTAAATCTCAAATTATTTTTGAAAAAAATTAAAAAAATATATTATATACACATTATAGAATGTATATATTATATAATAAAAAATAAATGACATTTTATATTAAATTATTCAAAAATAATAATTAAAACTATTTCATATTAAATCTTAAATTATTATATAAAAATAATAAAAAAATTATATTAAATCTCAAATTACTATATAAAAAGTAATAATTAACTGTCCAAATAACTATAATAGAATGTACGAATAACTATACCTAAATGTACTGAAGAGTACAACTAAATATACAGATAAGTATAACTAAATGTATGACTTACCATAACTAAATATACTACTCACCATAAATAAATATACGACTAAGCATAACTAAATCTACGACTTACTATAACTAAATCTACGGCTTACCATAACTAAATGTATGAATGACTATAACTAAATATACGACTCACCACAACTAAATATATGAATGACCATAACTAAATGTAGACTCATCATAACTAAACATATGAATGACTATCACTAAATATGCAACTTACCATAACTAAATGTACAACTTACCATAACTAAATGTATGACTCACCATAACTAAATATATGAATGATTATAACTAAATATGCGAATGAGTATAACTAAATGTACGAATGATAAGTAAATGTATGGATGAGTATAACTAAATGTACAACTCACCAAAATAATATATTGTTTTTATTATTTAGTTATAGTTATTCGTATCTTTAATTATGGTCATTCGTACATTTAGTTATACTGAGTCTTACATTTAGATATAGTCATTCGTACATTTAGTTATGATGAGTCATATATTTAGTTATGGTGAGTTGTACATTTCGTTATAGTCATTCATACATTTAATTATATTGAGTTGTACATTTAGATATCATCATTCGTACATTTATTTATAGCGAATCATATGTTTAGTTATGGTGAGTCTTACATTTAGTTATATTGAGCTTTACATTTAGGTACGGTGAGTCGTATATTTAGTTATGGCGAGTTGTACATTTAGTTATACTGAGTTATACATTTAGACATAGCCATTCGTACATTTAGTTATGCTGAGTCGTATATTTAGTTATGGTAGGTTTAGTTGTGACAAGTTACACAATTAGTTATAGTCATTCGTATATTTAGTTATACCGAGTCGTACATTTAGATATAGCCATTCGTACATTTAGTTATGGTGAGCTGTACATTTCATTATAACGAGTCGTAGATTTAGTTATGGTAAGTTGTATATTTACTTATAGTCATTTGTACATTTAGTTATGGTGAGTCATACATTTAACTATATTGAGTTGCACATTTATTTATAGTCATTAGTACATTTAGTTATGAAAAATTTTATATTTAGTTATGATAACTCGTATATTTAGTTATAATCATTCGTACATTTAGTTATGTAAGTCTTACATTTAGTAATGATCATTCGTACATTTAATTATGCTGAGTTGCACATTTAGTTATGGTGAGTCGTATATTTAGTTATAGTGAATATTTACTTATAGTCATTTGCACATTTAGTTATGGTGAGTTGTACATTTATTTATCGTTATTAGTACATTTAGTTATGGAAAGTTTTACATTTACTTATTATGAGTCATATATTTAGTTAAGGTCATTCGTACATTTAGTTATGTGAGTCGTACATTTAATTATGCTGAGTCATACATTTAGTTATGCTGAGTCATACATTTAGTTATGGTGAGTCGGATATTTAGTTATAATGAGTCGTACATTTAGTTACACTGAGTCCTACATTTAGATATAATCATTCGTACATTTTAGTTATGGTGAGCCATACATTTAGTTATAACAAGTCATACATTTAATTATGGTTAGTCGTATTTTTAGTTATAATCCTTCATACATTTAGTTATGGTGAGTCGTACATTGAGTTATGGTGAGTTGTATATTTAGTTATCTTAAGTCGTACATTTATTTATTATTTAGTTATCTTGAGTCGTACATTTATTTATAGTCATTCGTACATTTAGTTATGGTAAGTTGTATATTTAGTTATGGTGAGTCGTAGATTTAGTAATGGTGAGTCGTATATTTAGTTTTGGTGAGTCGTACATTTAGTTTTGGTGAGTCGTACATTTAGTTATAGTGAGTTGTACATTTAGTTATGGTGAGTCATACATCCAGTTATAATCATTCATTTATTTAGTTATACTTAGTCGTACATTAACATATAATCATTCGTACATTTAATTATGGTGAGTTGTACATTTTAGTTATGGCGAGTCATATATTTAGTTATAGTGAATCATTTTTTTACTTATAGTTATTCGTACATTTGGTTATGGTGAGTCATACATTGAGTTATGGTAAGTCGTATATTTAGTTATGTTGAGTCGTACATTTAGTTAGAGTCATTCGTACATATAGTTATGGTGAGTTGTATATTAAGTAATGGTCATTCATATATTTAGTTTTAGTGAATTATATATTTAGTTATGGTCTGTCATATATTTAGTTTTGGCGAGTTATACATTTAGATAGTCGTTCGTACATTTAGTTATACTAAGTCCTATACTTAGATATAATTGTTCGTACATTTAGTTATCGTGAGTCGTACATTTACTTATAGTCATTTGTACATTTAGTTATCATGAGTCATACATTTAGCTATATTGAGTCATATATTTATTTATGGTAATTAGTACATTTAGTTATGAAAAGTTTTACATTTAGTTATGATAAGTTGTATATTTAGTTATAGTCTTTCGTGCATTTAGTTATATGAGTTGTACATTTAGTTGTGGTCATTCGTACATTTAGTTATGTTGAGTCATACATTTAGTTATATTTAGTTATATATGTAGTTATAGTGAGTTATACATTTTAGTTATATTAAGTATAAATTTAGATATAGTCATTTGTACATTTAGTTATTGTGAGTTGTACATTTAGTTATAACGAGTCATACATTTAATTATGGTTAGTTGTATATTTAGTTATAGTCCTTCGTACATTTAGTTATGGTTAGTCGTACATTGAGTTATGGTGAGTTGTATATTTAGTTATCTTGAGTCGTACATTTATTTATAATCATTCATACATTTAGTTATGGTAAGTCGTACATTTAGTAATGGTGAGTTGTACATTTAAGTATGGTGAGTTGTGCATTCGGTTATAATTATTCATACATTTAGTTATACTTAGTCGTACATTAAGTTATAATCATTCATACATTTAATTATGATGAGTCATACATTTTAGTTATGGTGAGTCAAATATTTAGTTATAGTGACTCGTTTATTTAGTTAAAGTCATTCGTATATTTGGTTATGGTTAGTCATACATTTGGTTATGGTTAGTCATATATTGAGCTATTGTGAGTTGTACATTTAGTTATGTTGAGTCGTACATTTAGTTATAGTTATTCGCATATATAGTTATGGTGAGTCGTATATTAAGTAATGGTCATTAATATATTTAGTTTTAGTGAGTCGTACATTTAGTTATGGTCTATCGTATATTTAGTTATGGTGAGTTGTACATTTAGATAGTCATTCTTACATTTAGTTATATTGAGTCTTATATTTAGATATAATCATTCGTACAATTAGTTGTAGTCATTCGTACATTTAGTTATGGTGTGTTGTATATTTAGTTATAGTCATTCGTGCATTGAGTTATGAAGAGTTGTATATTTAGTTATAGTGAGTCATACATTTAGTTATAGTCATTGTAAATTTAGTTATGGTGAGTTGTACATTTAGTTATGGTGAGTCATACATTTAGTTACAGGAGTCGTATATTTAATTGTAGTCATTTGTACGTTTAATTATGGTGAGTCGTACGTTTAATTATTTTTATATAGTAATTCAATATTTACTGTAAATTTTTATTTTTATTATTTTTTGTATAATAATTTAGGATTTAATATAAAATATTTTTAATCATTATTTTTAAATAGTAATTCAAAATTTCATATAAAATAATTTTATTTTTAAATAATTTAATATAAATATCTTTTATTTTTATTTTTTAAATAGTAATTCAAGATTTAATATAAAATATTTTCATTTTAATTTTTATTTCATAATATATATTAATATAGTATATATTATATAATTTATATATAATATATTATTTTTAATCTTTTCAAAAATAATTTGGTTTTTAATATAAATATTTTTTATTTTTATTTAATAGTCTGGGACTCAATATTAGATTTTTTTAATTTTTATTAGTTTTTTAAATAATAATTCATAATTTAATGTAAAATTTCTTATTTTATTATATATATTATATTATTATATTATATTTGTAATTTTATATATGTAGTATATTATTTATATGATATATAATATGTATAATTTGTATGTATTATCTGTAATTTATATACTAAATATAATATATTGTTTTAATTTTTTAAAAAATAATTTAAAATTTGATATAAAATATTTTGTAATTTTTATTATTTTTTAAAAAGTATTTTTAATATATATAATTTATTTGTAATATATAACAAATTATGTAGATAATATTTGTTATATATATAATATAAAAGGGAGGTCGGTTATCTGTATAGTATTATATATAATATATATTATGTATTATATAATAATACATAATAATATATAAAATATTTATTATTTTTGTTTTTTATGGTAATTTGAGATTTAATTTAAAATATTTTTATTTTTATTATTCTTCGGTAGTACTTCGAGATTTAATCTAATTCAATTTTATTTTATAATTCAAGATTTAATATATTTTTATTTTATGAAATTTTATTATTTTGAAATAGTATTTTTTAATATATATAATTTATATATTAGTATATAAATATTATATATTAAGTATTATATATTATTATATAAAATATTATATATATTCGTGGGGGGTCGGTTCCCTAGCTAGGGGAGCTGACCCCCTGCTGCATGGAGAAGAAGGATAAAGAGGATATAAAATAGAGGGCAAAAAGAGAATTACAGTCTTTTTTTAAAAAAATTAAATTATTTTTATAAAATTAAAAAATAATATAATAATTAATATTTATATATTTTTTTCGAAATTCTTATGGGCACCCATTAAACTTTCCTATGTTTTAATTACCTTCTATTAGGTATGATACACTGTCAAGCATGATATATTGATGACAAGACCAGACCTCAATTTCTTGAATCTGTACGTATTGCCGAAGAATTTGGCAATGTGGCTTATAAAACAGGTAAAAGGCCTTATATTTCTCTATCAAGATTTCTTGGTCCAAACTCCCAACTTCTTTACTAACATATCCCCATGAAATCTATAAACAAGTGTATATGCTTTGCAAATTACATAAAATATATACATCATAAATCTCATTTTGTATTTTCCTACCCTTTTAGACCCTTGATTAACCATAAAAATTAAATTCCTCATTACACCTTCTAATTAATCTAACACCTTGAAAGGTAAATAGGATATGATATCAAGTGTTGTCACCATGTGCCCGCCTTTAAAATTTTGGATGATCCAAAAGGCATAGCGCACTTGACTTAAAAATAAATGATGGTTGGTTGTGATCGAGCCTTTGAGTTATCTCATGATTGAGATTTGGATTAGGCTTAATAATATAAAGGGGAGAGAGATCGTTGGGCGAATTGCTCATCCACGTAGTCTCGGATGGCCACCATGAATTAGCCATAAACTTGGAGTTGCCACCAATCATTTCAGGCTAGGTAGGATTGGATGTCTATTCAAAACACTATTCCAAGTTACGAAGCCCAAAACATCGATTTTAAAGTCTATAAAGTCCAGAGATTCATTGGTTGGGTTCGGGAGTTGGTTACGCATGGAGAAGGATTAGCACCCCCACGACGCCCAAATAGGTACCTGCTAATTATGTCTCGCTTCGATCTTAGCTTAATCGCTTCCATTTTTGTCATTATTTAGAAATAATTCTCTTTGATGCATGAAGTTTTGCAAAATTGTAAATTCGGGTTTTTAAAGAAAATTAGATCACATATGCATCTCGGAAGTGTGAGGAACATAAGGATTTTTGTGAAAATAATGTCTGGATTGGATTTCAAAAATTTAGATGTTCAATATTAGGCACTATAGAGATACCAACAGGGAACATTGTCTTGTAAGTTTTATTCAAAAAAAATATTTTAAACATAAATGCACGACAATTATTACAAAAAGAAAACGTGTTAGTAAGACGACAAAGAAATACATAATAATATCATGAATAAGCAATCATGTATAAAAGATCATAAAAAGGAAAAATGATCAAAATGTATCTCATAATTGCCTTCGATTATTGTAGAATAATCAGGATGACAATTTTAGAGACAGGTCTAGATTTGATGGTGATTTGAGGGATAAAGATGATTTTAATCAAAGCAGTCTTAGGCATCCGAAAGAGAAAAAATTTTGGATTTGTTTTGAGGTAAAAATGGGGTTAGAGTATCCCCTGGAGAGGTGGGGTTGGAGTATCTCCTAAAATGGAGTTAGGAAAATATTTAAAAATAAAGAGAAAATTTGAATTTTAGTGAAAATCAAGGTTGGAGTATCCTCAAGGGTGAAAATTTTTTATAGTTTCAGATGAGGATTAAAAATCTTAAAGGTGAATCTGAAAAGAAAATTTAGGTTTTTAAGTTAAAAGTGGGATTGGAGTATCCCCTTGGAGTAATAGAGTTAGAGTATCTCTAGTAACGAAAATTTTAATATAAATTTTTTTCGGTATTTTAAACTTGATCCAAGTCAAAAGGGATGTGCTGTAGGGGAACCAACCAGAAGCGTTTTTAGACATTTAAACATCTCGATAAAAGGAGATCCGAAAATTAAGTTGAAAACAGAGGACAGCATCATGTCATCTTCATTCTCGAATTTTTTTGGGTGCATTCAAAGGCTTCAGAAGGTAAATAAGGTACCATTAGAAAGGTAGTAATATGCAGAGCTTTATAACTGCCCTTCCTCCGGGTGAGTTCTCATCACCAATGAAGGAGATATAATTATCGGCCATGATATTGTTCATTAGCCAATCCAATTTGTCTACGAAAATGCCCAGTGGCACATATGCTTCGTTTAACACCTTCAGTAATGTGTTTCAGTGAACCTTTGAATTAAAAAGCAGAGATAGCACATAAATCTTTGCAGGTTGTTTGCTTAACTGGTTTACAATGCAGTATTCATTGTGCTTGATGAACTTAAGAAACTCCGTGGCTTCTCTTTCACTTACTACTTCCTTGACTTTCTCGAGCTCAAAATTCTTTGCTTGGGCCTGAGTGGTACTGGTGCTTAGAGATACATCAACCTTTTATTTTTCTTAAGTAGGTGGAGCGTAACACCTACCGCTATGGGTTAGGTGACTAACTCTTGATAGTTCTATCGCAGAAGTTGAGAGAGTTAGTTCTCTGATCATCACTACCTAATTCTCGTATTTCTATGGGATAGCTTTATTGCTCTTATACGAGAATGGTTTAGGCACCTCCAAAACTAACTTTGGTGTAGGTATCAAAAAACTGGCCTCAAGACTTAACTTGCCATAAAGAATGAGGCATCAATTTCTCCCATAAGACGGCTGCATGGTTTCATCTCCTATCATGTTGATAGATTCAGCAGTAGGTGTGATTTTATAATAGAATTCTATTCGGCCTTCGTTCATCATTTTTTGAACCATAGACCTAAACTCTTTGCATGTTTATAGGGTATAACCTATAACTGTATGGAAGTCACAGAAGTTGCCAGGATTGTCTTCTAATTTTTTTGTTATATTGAGCAACCCGACTTGAATCAATGTATGCCAGATCAATAACATTGGCATCCTTACATCCTCTATGCTTGCCTTGACTTCACATTTGTTTTTAATGTCGATCATATTTGCAGTTGGCTCAGTATGGTTTAGTAAAGGATTGGCAGCATCATTTGGTCCCTAGTTCATCCTGAACTGTAAGATTTTTAAGTTAATTAGATTTTGCACATTTTGTTTAAAACATATGCAGTTCTCAATGTCATGCCCTGCTACCCTAGCATGGTATTCACAGTAGGCATTAGGGTTGTACCATTGCAAGTATGGTGGCTTTTTTTTGGGACATAGATTGGGGCCACTAAATGATTTTGGAGTAAGGTCTGGTAGAGCTTCTTATAAGTCATAAGGATGGGATCAAAATGTTGTTTTTGTTGATTTGCACCTCAATTGCCAAGTGCATTATTGGTTACTCGATTGGTACTTTGGTAAAGTTGTGGAGGATAGTTTTGTGGTAGGTTGGATAGGATTGCAAAGGATGGGTTGTAGGTTATGGCATTAATTGGCTGAGAAGGTATGGTGATAGGGAAAGAATACAGCATGCTTGGGTAGTGAGGGTTAAGTCTTTAACACCATTTTGGCTGAGATGAGCTAGCATAACTTATGGCATTAGCCTTTCATTCCTTTTTTTTACTGGTAATAGGCTTCTTACTTGATCCAAACATTTACCTGGTTGACATTCTACCACTCTTAATGGTTGCATTAATCATTTCTCTAGAGAGGACTAGGTTTGCAAATTTCTTGGTGGCATTTCCTATGAGCTTCTCGTAATAAAGAGAGCATAAGGTGTCAATGAAAGTGACTGTCATTTTTTTTTGTAATGGGAGGCAGGACTAAGGCTGCTTCCTTTCTCTACCTTTAGGCATATTGCCTGAAACTTTCAGTGGATCTCTTCTTGAAATTCATTATGGAAAGTCAATCTGGCACCCAATCCGACATATGCTGGTATTGATTTAGAAAGGCCTTAGCCAAGTTGGCCTATGATTGGATTTTCACATTATCTAGCTCGATAGACCACCAAGCTGCTGCCCCAATGAGGCTGTGCTGGAAGCAATGGATAAGGAGCTTTTCATCTTTGTCGTACCCAGCCATCTTTCGTGGGTATATTTGGACATGGACAGAAGGGTTGGTGGTTTCATTAAACTTTTCAAACTCTGAGACTTTGAACTTTGGGGGAATAACAAGGTTGGACACCAAAAACAGTGATTGTGCATCAACAGCTCCGAACTTTTCACTCCCCTTGATAGCTTAGAGGTGTTTTTTCAGTAGCTGGAATTTGTTCACTTCTTCTGCAATCATGGTGGACTTTTGACCTTTTATTTTCTCTAGTTTTTCATGGTCAAGGGTTATCGGATCTATCGATGAGACTCTTGCATTCACCCCTTGAGTGCCAAGAATGAATTAACCTGCCGATAGGATTTAGGTAGATGACTGGCAGAGCCTGAGTGACAGGTGTAAGAGCGTGCTGTTATTCTTAGATAGGTTCTGAATTATTGGCAGGGCGACTTTCAGCGTTGGAAGGATCATTTCCTGTTTCAATAGTGCTGGCTTGCCCTTTTTCTTTCATAAAGGCAGTCATTAGTTTCATAAGTTTTGCAATTTGATCTTGCATTTTGTATTGCTGATGAAGCTTCTGGCCTTGCAATTCCTTAACCATTAGCTCAAGTCGCTCAATATGAGCTTTATGATCGCTCTCCATAATTTGCTTATGGCGTCATGTGTTGTAGCGGTGCGTGATGTAATGTTATATGTTCTTGATTAATTTTGAAATCCCTTGCACTTCTATGGCCCAATTTTTGTATTAAACTTTTATTTAAAAATGTATTTATTGATGAGCATTTATGATGCAATGACGAGTCAAGATAATGAATGATTGATGCTAGTGTAATGAAAAATGATAAAATTAAATATGCATATGCATTAGAGACAATTGATTCTTGGAACAGTTTCGTCAATAGCATCATTCATAGAGTCACAAAAAGGTTTTTCTTTTACGATATGATTACATCTAGAGGTGACAAAATGAAACCGAACCCAAAAACCTGCCTGAAAAAAACCCAAACCCAAGCTCGATTTGACCAAAAAGTCAATGGCCTGAACCCAAAAAACCTGAACTCGAATGGCCTAAACCCGAATTAGCCTGAACCCAAGATAACCTAAGCCCAAAAGATCCCGAACCTAAAATGACCCGAACCTAAAATGACATGAACCTGAGCTCGACCTGAACCCGAACTCGAATTTAATACTAAAAATAAATATAAAGAAATTATAATTAAATAATTTTTTATAAATCAAAAAATTTAATAATGAATTTTACTTTAATATTCTTTTAATAATTTAATTAAATATTAAAAAAATAATTTATATTGTAATAAATATGATTAAACTTGCTCATGTGTTGGGCTGGGCCACGGTCCAAATTTTTTTAAAATCTCAATCTCAGGCCCTTATTTAACGTGCCCAGACTTGTCTAGTTAAGTCAGAATTACTGTTTATCACATTAAAGAATAGTTTTTATTAATATTATATACATTATAATTAAATTTAAAAATATATATTAATTTAAAATCATTGTTTTGAGTCGGATCAGGCTAGTCTGATATAAAAATATGAAAAGTTGAGCCAGACCAAATTGGACCGAATGGATAGCCCGACCCTTAAATAGGTCTATAT
>JBBYHO010297004.1:8799-29506 GCA_038382025.1 Adansonia gregorii | reverse complement strand
ATAACGAACATAACTATAAGTGTACAATCTTTTAAATATTAAAAATTTTTGAGCACATACTCGTTCCGAAACTCACCTTGAGCCCTAGTTAGGTGAGCATGTTATTATTTTATGGACAATTTTGTGAGAACCTGGCACTAAGTTCCTTCTGATAACCATGATCTTCTGACTAAAAATATGTTCCTAATGTCCTCAGAGGATCAATTTGAAACCAATGCCACTAAAACTCAAGGATATAATCCAAAAAGTTAGCTGGCATATTTAGCAAGGCTACTAAACAGATGTCGGGCACAACAGTTATTCACCTTTGTTCCGTTACAGATTCATGGAGGATTATATATAATCCAGCAGATAGGTTAAGCTGTTGTTCTTACTGTATGATTTTCCATCAAGCGCTCAACAGGTTGCCCTCACCAATGTTTCTTCATTCAAAACCAAAATAGATGAGCTCGGATAATGAGCCCTTCTTTAGCTAGACTGAATTTGTAAGCAAGCAGAACACTTTCAGCCTATGTTGCTCTCCGACTTTTTATTTTTATTATTCATATTTAATATCCGTATTTGATACATATTCTGATATAAATATAAGAATATAACCTTCTAAGGCCTTTCCAATTACACATCTGAATCCATGTTGGACAATAATTGCATCCGATACTTATAAATCTAAATAATATAGATAGCAATATGAAATAACAAGCAAGTATGTTGCTTCTTACTACATTGATAACCAGCGTCTGCGCCAAATTACAAATAAATGCAGCGTGCTAAGCACAGTAGTCTGTCCCAAGAAGGAAATTAAGTAATTGACTTACCACATAGCCGACAACAAAATTCAAATGAACATGAAGATCACAATTGACATTGATGATCCATCTATAACCACAAAATTTAGCCCCAAAATACTTAAAACCAGCGAGATTATTTTCCTCGTCATTTAACTGGAAAAAAAAAGAGTAAATGAAAGCACATTGGGCTAAGATTACAAAACATGAAGAACCATCTTTTCCCAAGGGTTTAAACTTGACAAATCAAGTTGAAAATTCGAGTTCTAGACTTCTAGTTATTGGAGTGTTGATTAAGTTTGGAGAAAAGGAAGCAACCCAAAACTCCCAGAACAAGGCTATAGTCACGCAATTTGGAAATGGAAATGTTGCTGATTAAGTTTGAAGAAAAGGAACCAGTTTTGGGAAATGATTTGCGAAAGGGAAAAGTGCCGGCAAAGAAGGATGGACTGGTGATTGGTTTGGACTTTGGAGGAAAGGTTAGAATTTGGTGACGGTTTCAAGGATTTTTGGAAAAGTTTGGTTAGGGGGGTCTTTAAGGAGAACTAGGTGGAATTAATGAGTTTTAGTGAGGGTATAAAGGGATTTTTAAGCTGAATTGAGGCATGGAAAATTTTCGAGGCATTGTAAGGGCAGTTTTCACGGGGAGTGATATTATTGGAAGGTACCTAGAAGCACCAATTTCCGAGGAATAGCAGAAGAATCCTGCTATGCTATTAATAGTTTAAACAATTTTAAAATTCTTTCCTACTCCTAGTCTAACAAGGAAGCAACAATTTCTAGAACTCCTTCGATCGGTGTTTAAGGAATGCAACAACACAAATCACGAGAAAGGCTTCAGTTAACCGAAAATAATAAACCCTAATCTTTTCTTGAAAAGAAATTCGCGCAGCTATTGAGGTTTCTCAAAGATGAAGGAAATTTGTGAGAAAGTGAAGGAAGCGGCCGCCTTTGATGAATATTTAATGTTGTTGGAGTACTTCCATGAATACAGCAATGGTAGAATCACAATGGACGTTTTGAAGGAGTTGGTGCAAGATTTGCTTAGAGATTACGCAGGATTTTTTGATGAGTTTCTTCACGTTCTCAAGATCTCTGATGATGATGGTTGTTTAACTCCATCAATGGAGTCAAAACAGATTGGTAACAAAAGAAAGAAGCCTGGTTCTGATCAGGAAGCCGGAGAAATCGATGGATACAAAAAAAAGTCTCGGTTAAATTCTTGTTCTGTTAAAGAAACAAACCCTGAATCCAGTCGAAGAAATAAAGCGAAGGACGATCATCTGGATCAAGCATTAGGGTTTTGTGAAAAAGTTATGAAGAAAACCAGTTCTGAAGATTATTTGGCATTGCTGAAATGCCTACACGATTATGGCACTGGAAAAATCACAGTGGCCGATGTGAAGATTACCGTAGCCGATTACTTTCCAGATTTCGTGGACGATTTCGATCATGTTTTGGAGTTATACGGGAGTTTAACTGAGTCATCCTCGAAATCAGATAGGAAGATCAATAACAAAGGGGAGAAACCAGACAAAGAGCTGCTTGATGAGTTGACAGAAAGCTATAAATATCTTCCAAAGGATCTTTCAGTAGTACTTCATAGTACGGGTATTACAAAACTTGGTAAACAAGTACTTAATTTTTGCTGCTATTCCAAGGGATCATTTAGCGGTTGTAAGCCAAGGCGTCGAGACTCTAAAGAAGAGAAGTTGAATCGAAAAGAAGACAAGTTGTTTGAGAAGGATATGCTGAGGGCATGGATGCATTCCACTAAGGAGAATGCTACAAAGTTGTTCAAAGCAATAAAGGAAGGGAAAATCCAGAAGCCAACTATGGAGGATGTAAACAACCATTTCACCAGTTACAATTTTAGATTCATAGAAAAAATGTATGGGGAGTCTGGGTCATTACTGCTAGATCAGCTTCGTCACTCGCCTCAAACAGTTTTGCCAGTCCTCATCAAAAGGTTGAACCACATGGAGTCCTAGCTATATATATGCTTTTGTAATGCCTCATATGTAAGCTCGTCCTAATTTGTCAGCTACATCTGTACTTTATTACCAACTAGTTTATTCAAAACCAACATGAAGAGACAATACGAAACTAATGTTATGATCACCTTGAATGTTATAAAATAGTTAAATTTTTCTTGTTAGATTCTTCTTTGTTAGATAATGATATAATTTATAGAAAATGCTCTACTTAAATTTATTTGGATGCTATTAATGCAGCATACTTATAATTATGTATATAATACAATTATTCGTATTTTTTCAAAGTAGTTAGTCAAAAAAAATTTAAATTATTATATTCAGTATTAAATGTTCAATAGACATGATTATATATAAATATTTGACCTTTTAAATAAATAAAAAATTTAAAAAATTGAACACAACAATGTTTAGGATTCAAACCTTATCTGATGCAGTACTCATTCAAATCGAAATAATATACTCTGAGTTATGAAATTATATCATGTCATTGAACCATGCCCCATATGTCAAACTATGTAGGGATGAAATGGACCGATGATAATTTGAATGGATAAAAGATGACTTTGGCTATGAAGCATTTAAAAACTATGTCTTTCTAAATGTGACATGCATCAACCAATCCCATTTCTTAATTAGCACCTACTTTTAGCATTACCAATTAAATTAATTACTATAGCCATAATATTTATACGAAACTAGTTCTCCCAAAGGCTAGAAAATTCTGATCGCTATTAAGAATTAAAATTATAAATCATCAAATTCGAGACTTAATCTAATTGATTCACACATAATTATATTTATAAAGTAACATTTAATAGATCTATGATTCAGATCACATATATGCAATCTCATTTTCTATTGTTAAGTTGTGGAACTATAAAACAGTTGATTTGAACCTAGCTAAGTGTAGTGATCCTAACCGATTCTGGCGACATAGATAAAAGACCAGGCATAAATTTTAGAAAAGGAGATAATAAACCCCAAATAGAAAACCGTTATGTTAGTTAAAAGAAAACAAGCCAAGAGAGTGATCCGCTGGCACACACCAGAGGAAAAGCAAAGAAAAACCAACAAAATCAAAGAAAAATTCTGATTCATCATTCGTCAATATGACATTGAAAAGATCATCTGTTTCGTTCCGGCGACAGGGCTCGTCCGGCCGTATATGGAGTGATCGCCACATAATTGGTCCAGAAACTGGGCTGCCGCCTAATGCTGCAGCAGCAGCGGCGGCTGGGGATGGAAGGCATGATGACCAGGAAAATGATCTTCTGGGCAATGGAAGCTCTGGGGAATTTTGTGCTTCGCAGAAAGATAAGATTCATCATCACCATCCGCAACCAACGAACTCTGAAGCAACACGTGAACCAGAAAACAATGTTCCTGGGAACCCTAAACCAGAAGAAAGCAAGGCTTCCCATCCACAGCAGAAGGTTCAAAGGTGTGGCATTTCTGTGCTTTTCGGACGATGCATGGGACCAACAACGACAGCTTAAGATTTCTTCATTTTACATACATTTCTTTATCCTCTTCTGTCTGTGTTAATAGGCTGCACATACTTGGTTTTTTTCATTAATTTTTCATTTCGATCGTTTCTTTGACATCAATTTAATTATTTGATATTTTACATTAAGATTGATGAACGATAGCCAACCTGATAGATTAGTTCATGAAAATGTCCTTTGAGAAGCAAAATATTCATTCAATGGTGCATTGCTTTGCATTAGTAACCTTCTTATCTTTCCCTTTAAGTTTTTAACTCCACGGTGAAGAGGACATCGACATAAGCAATCACCATTTTGAAGGGAAAAGACAGCCAGAAAAAAAAAAAGGAGCTTTCCAAAGCAAGTTTTAGAATGCAATGCTTGGTAACAAAGTTTGTTGATCCAAAGATTGTCAGACTGTGTCCGTTATGAGGTATTATCTGCTTTGGAGCAGTCATGGACTATTCTCACGATTTTATCTTTTGAGAAAAGTCACCTCGATAAGGGAAGGGTGGCCCTTACTTTATAAGCCACAGTCCATATCTTTGGCTAATCGATGTGTGATTATTGTCTTGCCCTAACACTAGTCCCCCAGGTAAAGGTGTAGACTGTGTAGGTTACCACAGACGGCGTCAATTATTGAGGTCGAGTGTGCCCTTGCAAGACAAAGAAGGTCAGAAAAGTGCTAGAGTTGATATTTCAGGGACCCTCTTCGATGGTTAACTTAGTATGCGGGTGTTTGGAGATATAGCAATAGAGATTCAGAAAATAGGAGAGAGTCATTTACCTTTGGATTTACTGACCCTCTTATAGATGTTGTCTGGAGACATAATGTTAGGTGATTTGATGGTGATATGACTAGCGTCAAGCTAATTGTCAGGCTATGGTGTCCTAAGGTCAGCTCTTTTAGTCTGCCGCTATTCGAGACATGTCAGTCCTAAAATCATACTGTTTCGAGAGGTCACATTGTTATCTGTTCTTGTTTTAGCGATCGCCTAGCTGCACGATCGCCTAAATGGTGAAAGCCGACTAGTAGCTATTCTGATCGCCTAATCTGATCGCCAGTTGTTTTGGCAGTCGCCAGATCGCGCAAAGGCTATTTTGGCGGTCGCCAATTAACTGGTAGCCATTTTGATCGCCCAAATACTAAAAGTTGACTGGTAGCCATTTTGGTATAATTAACAAATTGTTTTGATTTATTCTCTACATGATTTTTTCTCCAATCTATTCTTTTGGTAAACCTGAAAAAAAAAATATGCTTGGTTATGAATTACGTAAAATAACCATGATTCCCGTTTTCATTCAAAAATTATTTGCTATGAATATTAGATATCTTGATTTTTAAATGTTTAATCCGAATTCACTTAATTTATCTGATATTTGAATATGTTAATAATCCAAATATTACTATCTCAATCCGTGTTTTGTTTAGAAGCAATATTCATCGAATATCCAAATTAGTTAAAAATTTACATTTATTAAATCGATTTTTTAAAAATAAAAATATAAAATTAGACAAGAATCAAATATGTACAAAGTGAATATAGATAACTGATTTTGATATCTAACATTATCTGCATCAAAGCAAAGTAGATTTTGATAATAGATATCTAAGGTATCATATCCGAATCCATCGTGAATAACAAATTTAATATCTTAATCTATAGTATTCGAATCTACAAAAAAATAAATTGAATAATGTCAAATATTTTATTTTTTATTATCCGTTGCCATCCTTTTTCAGTAATGATGAGAAGGAGTTTTGGTTGATGAAATTTGAAATATAATAATCAAGAGTCCTATATTAATATTTTTTCCGGTACAAGAAAGGCAACCACATTAAGAGTCATATATTAACGTGAAATTATCGTATTTATCTTCAATGAAATTTTAGAATTGAGAAATGAGATTATTAAGATGTCACGTATTATATATTAAAAGATTTTGAATAATCAATTTTTTGAATAAATGAAAAGTGTGATATTTTTTATTTATGCTTATGGAATTTAAAAAAATTTCAGTATAAATGATAAAAGAGGAATCCTATATTTACTTTCTCACATTCGGGTTTAATTTTTTTTATCAAGTAACTTAAATTTGATTATTATATTTTTAAATAATTTATTAAATTAAAATTAAATACTATATTTTTTGAAATATTTAATTTTATAATTTTTTAAAAAATAATAATCAAAATTAAATTTGTTTGATCCTAAAAATTAATAAAGAAAAATAAAATGAGGTCAAGGAAATATTATATAATAGTCATATATTTTATTAAATAGTTTTTTCTTAAATAGGGGTAGTTTATAATCTTATTTCCCTAATTAGAGGACTTTAAAACTTTATTATTAAAAGCTAGTAGTTTATACGCTTGAATTCCATGTCAACATGAGAATTTCAAGTCACTTTTCTTCTTAGATTTTTAATACGAATTCGTTACATATTAAAAATATGACTTCTAAAACAAATTCCTATTTATTAGCTAAAAAAATATAAATTTGTTTTATATGCGTATAATTATATATATTAAAATCATATTTAAAATATTATATTTAAAATAAATTTTAATATATTAATAATTTTTTATAATTTATTATTGGGTAAAAGTCTCAATGCATACACACACTACAAAAAACCAAAAAAAATTAAATAAAAGAAAGACGATTTCGGGTTGCTTTAGATGAGTTCGGTTTGGGCACTTTGGTGAGAAAGAGAGGCTTAAGAAGTGAAAGCAGTGAAAGGACATATTTGGGAGAAAAAAAGGATTTCTCGAGTGACGGGGGAGAGGGGGGGCTGAGAAAGTTAGGCTTTTTTCGGGGGTTAAATTTGTAAATTTGGGATTACATATTTACAAAACCAGCTATGTAATCAGAGATCAGAGGAAATGAGAATTTCTCTGGCGAAAATGGAAGAAAAGATGTGGGCTTGTGGTGGGTGGTCATTGACAGTTGAAACTAGGTTTCTTTCAAAGTTGGCCTGCAAAGCTGAAAAGCCAGTGTGGTAGGGTACTATTTTGGATCACCGTAAGTTTAGGATTGGTTTCAAAACCATTTTCGTAAACCAAAGCTTTTTGTTCTAAGTTGCCTTGTGCTCAAACAATTGCATTTTAGAAATCTATCAATATTTTTTTAATTTGCTTTTTTTATTAAGGATATATTTCAGTCCAATAATATTATGTGTTTTTATATAAAATTATTAAAGTATGTATTTTTAATTATACGTATAAAAATTTTATTTTTTTTAAAAAGCAAGCTTTAAGCTAGTTTAGGAATACATGAAGCTCCATGAATTAAGCTTTATGTAAAAGATTATGATTGATATTTTGATAATGCGTAATTTTATATATCGTTGGTGAAGAAAATGACATAACCTTGTTAAAATAAAAGTAATAAGTATTTATTTTTAAAAATTTTTAATAAAATCGTATGTCTTGATAAATTGATAATACAAAATTAATATATCAAATCTAAATTATTATATAAATTATATATGTGAATGGATATTTTTAGATAACATAAAAAGAATATTATTAGGTGCCTATTTGGTTTGACTTTTTTTTTGGCTTAAAAGCTTTTTAAATATAGAAGTCGGCCAAATAGATTTGTTGAGAAGTTCTTCACAAAAAAAAAAAAAAAAAACTAACTTATTGTCAACAAACAAAATAAAGAGAAAAAAGTTTAAAAAAAAAATAAAAATGGGAACTTTCTCTTCTCTGCTTTTAAAAACATCTTAATTTTTTATATAATTTTTTATTTCAGAAAAGATCCTCATTTATTATATGCAAACTTAATATACAGTCTTGAGCTTCTTTAAACTCCAGTATACATGTTCTGATATTAGCCAAGACTCTGTTTTCATCGGAGCTTTGATTCTCTATAATTCCCTTATTCCTCACATTCCACAAAATCCACAATGGAACGACAAAACTTTCAAACTCCTCGGCATCTAATCTATTTACAGCCATCTCCATCCAGTCAACACCGCTATCAAATCTGGTTGCTATCAAAGCTAAAGGAAATATACTAGCGTTAAGGATTTTCCGTGAAAAAGGACAGTCCTTAAGGGCTTGAATTACACTCTCCATCTCATGACCACACCTTGGACAACCTAAGTGAGCATCCTTGAGTCTATTCGCGATATTGCCTCTCGTGGGCAATATGCCATGACGCAGCCGCCATGCAAATAGCTTGAGTTTTGGGTGGATACTAACATTCCATAACACTTTCCAAATGTGTCTCTAAAGCCCTTAAGGAGTTTCCATTGAAGCCAGCATTATATAACCACTTTTAACGGTATATAAACCACTTTTAGAATAACTCCAAACCATTTTATTAGGTGGTTTGCTTTCATACAATACTAGTTGCAAATTGAGTCTGCATCTTCTTTCAAAAACTCCTCCCTTATCATAGCCTCTTTCCATGCATGCAATGCTCATCTATTAAAGCATTTAGGGTTAAAGATCGTGGCAAACTGGTTGTAGATGGGGAAGTATATGGTGTTTCATTTCCCGATAGCCATTTATCGTCCCATATGTTGATACTTTTTCCATCTCCCACTGTCCATCTCATCCCTTCCTTTAACACATCTTTCTCCATATGCTCTGCCATATGTATGAAGGCTGGGAACCCAAGTTTGAATCTAGAAAGCTTCCTCGTGGTAAAGAATTGGCCTTGAGCATTTTATAACTCAACGAGGACGTGTTTTATATTAACCTCCTTCCTTGTTTTGCTAACAGCGCCTTGTTAAAGAGATGTGCATTACAAACGCCTAATCCACCTCTAGACTTAGTCTAGCAGGTCTTATACTATCATATCCAGTGGATTCTTTTTCCATTTCGGTTATTTCTCCACCAATAATCCCGTATAATGCCAGTTAGTTCATCGCGCAGCGTTTTCGGTAACAAGAGGCAGTCCATTGCATGCAAAGGTAAATATTGAAGTATAGCTTTAATAAAAACTTCTATAACCCCATAGGGAAGGAATTTACGCCTCTTACTTTGTGCTTTTGCATGCACTTTGTTGATGATTTCCTCGAAAGCTTTCTTTTATTCCTCTCCTCACCATTGTCGACAATCCTAAGTATTTTTTCGGACTGGCTGTTACATGTATTCTAAACAAGTTTTGAAGTGCTTCCTTTTGTTCATTTGAAGTGTTCGGACTGAAGAAAAATATAGACTTCTCGTGGTTAATCCTTTATCCCTAGCTCTGTTCACATAGCATCAGCATGTTCTTCGACTTGGCTCCGGTATTTCTATTGTCCCTTGCAAATAGCAAACTATCGTCTACAAAGAAAAGGTTGTTAACTTTTGGGCCGAGTCTACTTGCTGCCCGGGAGCTCTCTTTTTCTTCTGTAGCTCGGTTAGCATTGCTGAAAATCCTTTGTCAGGGCCAGGTGCTATTGTAAGATGCATCTGTTTGAGTGCTTTTATAATCTCATCAGCTCTAACTTCTACAAGGAGGAAGCTGTTCATCTTATTTGTAACTCGGCAGTCAATTGACTCAAGAGCCAGTTCAATATTACTTGATCCATTAGATTCAAAAAGTGACTTGAAATAGTCTACCTGATTCTTGTCATAACCCACTATCATTATCCAGGCCCATTATTAGATTTTTCTTTCTTCTAATGTTAGCCTGTGCATGAAAATAAGCGGTGTTCCTGTCCCTCTCCTGAAGCTGTTGTACTATCGATCTTTGTCGCCAGGAGATATCCTCTTCTAGCAAATTATCTAAGTTCCTTCTAGTCTCTTCCTCTTGCTCAAGTATCATAAAATCTAGGTCTTGACTTTGCATCATGTGTATCTTCCCATTGAGTTCTTGAATCTGATTCTTCATCTCTTCTACGTTGACCACATGCCAATTGGTTAGTTAGTTACATATCTTGTACAACATGTTGTGGATAGCTTGTTGATGCGTCTCCTCCCATACCTTACGCATAACGTCCTCACATAGAGCCATAGTTACCCATATTTTCTCGAAGTGAAATCTTTTCTTCCTTCTTTTGCTGCCCATTGCATGTAGAAGAATTGACAGATGGTCTAATTGCGAGCTAGTCAGATGTTCAACCAAGTGTCCAGAGAATTCCTCGTGCCATTCCTTTGTAACCAACATCCTATCAAGCCATTCACGAACCAAATCTGCTGTCTTCCTTCTGTTAGAGCAGCTATGCCAACACCCTCAATACCCGATGCCCAATAAGTTGCTTTCTGCCACTGCACCTTGAAATGCTGCCATTTGCCTCTTATTTCTCAAACATTTTCCACGTTTTTGGCCGCCATGCATAATTTCATTAAAGTCACTGAAACATGTCTAATGCAAAGAGCTTTGGCCTGACAATCTCTTATAAAGGTCCCACGATCTTTCCTTTTTACTCAGGTTTGGCTCACCATAAAACCTAGTTATTCTTTGTAAAGCTTGGTTATTCTCTGCTATCTCCATATCAATGTGGTTGGTCAAAAAGCTCTACAGCTGTAAAATTATATCATTCTGCCACAACATTGCCAAACCTCCTTTGCGCCCTTCACAATCCACCACGGAACAATTATCCATGTAATGACAATTCCGAATCTCATCAACTTCACTATTATTAGTTTGGCATAAGAACACTACCTCAGGAACTTGAGTTTGAATGAGCTTTCTTAAAGCTCTAACTGTCCGTGGGTTTCCAAGCCCACGGCAATTTCAAGTTATGATCTTCATGATAGCAGGCGAAGCTGGCATTCTAGCTCCACCGCATGTTCATTATCAAATTCCCCTACTGTTCCAGCATGTTTCAGTTTCTTCTTTGGATTGACCCGGTCAGTTGGTTGCTATTCATCCGAATTATTACTGCTTTTCCATTTCCCTGTTTCATTTTCCACATCCGCACTTTTGCTTCCTGACTGCTTCGCCATCTTCTTCCACCTGGCATGATTTTTCCCATTTGTGCAGCTTGTTTTATTTCCTTACGCATTTTCCATGTCACCTTCCGTATGTGCCATTAGCATGCTATTAATGGTAAGTTCGGGATTGTTTACTGGTTTGTCTTCATTACACCCCTTGAATCCCTTAATTTTGTCCGATTTCTTGAATTAGTCTTCCTCTCCCTTTATTGGGTCGACATTAGAGATTTCCTTCGCTTGTGCCATTCGACCCATCACAATCGCCCCGATCTGTGCTGTATCACAAATTAAAACCTCCTCAAAAAGGCTAATGTTTCAGTTTCCATAATTTCCGCAATTCATAATAGATCCTTCTTCCTCCCTTGCACCTTTTCGCTGTTTACTCTGCTATGACACTCTACAGCCATTGTACATATAACTTGTACCCCGTTGTCTTCCATCATCCTTCTGTTTGTGGATTTTTTGATAGGAGAGACTCTAAGCCAATCCCCATGCTGTTTTGTGCTTGGCTCCTACCGTCTTCCTTCTCCATTGGTGCTCTGCTGTGTAGCTTGCACTCAGTTTCGTTGTGTCCCATAATTTCACACCGATAACAGAAAGTAGGAAGCCGTATTTAAACTTGCCGAATTTTCAATAGGATTGCTCTCCGTAGTGGTTTGGAAATGTCAATCTCCACTCTTACTCTTAAGAATCTGCCCCAACCTCCATTTGCGGATCCATATCCACTTCAATCAGATTTCCAATTTTGCTGCTTAACCTCTCTGCCATATCCTTCTTGAACCAACCCAGCAAGATGTCAAAAATTCTTTCCTAGAACATTAAGCTCTTGAAGGCGTAATCTGTTGACCTCTTGCATGGTTTATGAAGTCGCAAGAGCAACAGCTGTTTATCAAAAGTCCAAGGACTACCTTCCAGCACTCTTGCATTTTCTCTGTATTATGAGAATTTAAAATGAAAAAAAATTGTGTCCAGACTATATATGACAGCCTCCTTCGCTATACGCCATATCACCTTAAACATAGACATTATTGCCTCCTTGTAGAAATGTCTTCTTGTCAAGAGCGAACCGACGAGCAAAGGCTTGTCATCTTATTTTTCCATCAATCTTTGCAAATCGTTAGTATCTAAGACATGGTCTTCCTCGTCCATAAAGTTTAACTTTGACCACAACCCTTCTAGATCTTCTGCCATTATTCCACTATCACCCAACAAAACTCTGAATCTATTCTAGGACACTATTTGACTCCCAAGGATCTCCTAAAAGGTTTCTGAGAAACTTCCAACTTGTCTAAACAAGAGTTACTCTTTCTCCCACAATGACATAGGGCGACTTTGATGACCAGCTTTTCAATTTCAAGTTTTCATTTAAGAGCAGACAAAATTTCATTGGTACAAGTCTGGACCCTCCAATTCAAATTTTTTCTCTTAAGTATTTAACAAACATATAAAAAATAATAAATGACTTTGCCCTTAAATATTTTCAATATTCTGGTTTTCTTTTTTTTGAGAAAAATAAGAAACATAAAGAAAATAAAATTAAAATTTGACTTTCCAGAGAAAATGAAAATAAAAAAAATAAAAAAAAAGTTTAATTTTTTTTTACTAAAAATTGAAAATACAAAATAAATACTTATTGCATAGGCCAATCCATTGGACTCCAAAGCCCGTGCTACAAAACACAAATCAAGGACCGATCCATATTTGGGCTCCAAGGTCCAACAATGTTCGTGCCCTCATCCAATTCGATGCCAGAAACAATGAGAAACTGAACTTAAATTCCGGATAAAAAATGAGTGCTTACAATATTAAAATGAAATATTTTACGACATATGCTATTTCCATTGGCCCTATTCCAAAAATAAAAATTAAAAGTACAAGGGTAAATTTCACTCAAATAAAGAAAATGATAAAATTTGATATTCACTTACAAAAGTACAATGATAACAATCATCTTATTGGGAGTTCCAAATTATGGGTTCTTTTGTTCTGTTTTTGTTCTGAACGGTGTTTTTGTCCCCTTGCCTTCTACAAAATATTTTGGACATTTCTATGGGTTTTTTTTTTTTTTTGGGGGTATGTTGAGGATCGGATGTTTCGTTAGGATTTTATCTCTTACAGTCCTTTGTGTAGTTATTATGTTTTCTATTATTTTTAATCATAGTTTAGCCTTTTATTTGAAAAAAACCCTACAATACAGTGATGATTTTACCGTTTAACCCTGCAAATTGTTTAATGTATTTTATTATAATATCACATATTTTCATTTAGTAAATTTTATTTAGTTATATTGTAATATTTAGTAATTACTTATAAAATATGATTTACGTACGCATCAATAAAAAATATCAATATATATAAAAATTAAAAATTAAAAATATTCATATTTAATATATATTTATATATTATTTCAGTACTTAGTTTATTAGGCAATACCAAATATTTACTTTGCGGTTAAAAGCTCTTATTGGAGTAGCTAACTAACGAACGGTTTTGGGCATTTCATTTGAGACCTATTCATAGGTATGGTTAAGTCTTGATTTAATTTTTTTTATAAATTTTATTTTTAAATATATAAATTTATTTTATTATTTAAAAATATTAAAATATTATCTTTATAATTAAATTTAAATAAAAAATTTTATTAAATAAATATCGATTTGAATTATACTGTACTGATCCAAATCATTAAATTTTACATCTGGATCCAACCTAATATGAAACGGGCAAACTGCCCCTTGTCAAACAGGTCCATTTCAGCAGGTAGACATCATTCGTTTAGGGGGAAAAAAAAAGATATTGATTCAGTTTGGATTTGCAGAGAAATATTTGGCATCACAAGTAATGTCCTAGTTTTTGGGTCATTTCCGTATCTTAACAGTCAAAGCCGAAGCCTGATGAAGCAAGAGAACTTCTCCCTGAAACCCACCTCTCATTGATTACAGTGTAGATGTTGTCTTCATCCCTCTATTATTGTATAGGTTTATTTAGTTAAAAAAGTGAAAAAAAAAAAGGGGGAAATAAAAATTTATCTTACCCTCTGCTTCAAGATAAATACATGTAATAGTCACTTTGTGTTTGATTTTATATTATTTTAGTTGGCCAAAAGTATAGGGAGATGGATGTAAACAAATTGAATAATTTAATTTTTATATTTTAAAAATAAAAGTAAAAAATTAATTAATATTTTATTTTTATTAAATAATGACATTTAACCTTAGTAAATGGCATTTTAATACTAACTCCATTCAGGAGATATATCAAGCAACAACTAATAAACAAACATGTTAACGGTTTCAATACCCTCGAGTAATTGAACTGTCAGGTTTGAAATGGCATCAGCTTCCTACAAAGAACAAATAAATCAGATACAATTAGTTTTTCTTATTTTGTTTTCAGTTGGGGGTAATAAAAAAAGGATTATGGGTGGACGCAGGAGCAGGAATGTGAAATCTAGCCCTGCGGGAAGCCATTCTCAAACCAATTAGATGTTATATTATTTTGATTTTAATTTTATTTTGTTCGAAGTATTTATTTTTAATATTTATATTTGATACACATTTGTATATATGATTATAAGGTATGATCCTTTAAAAATTTAAAAAAAATTAAAAATTAAATATATCTGTATCAAATACGTAACTATATCTATTACCCAACATTTATCTCGAATCGAGACAACATAGCTCTAAAATAATCCAAGAACATCCTTACACAGTGCATCTTGCTAAGGATAATTTGTCATGCCTCTCAAGGAAGCTCAAACATCTGGGTGCTTTCCTTTAAAATAGAAATCCTATGTTATTCGGATTTTTTATTTTCTTTAAAATATATACGTCTAACATGACGTTCATCATATATTCGAACATAAATATAGAGATATCATACACCCTAAACCCAGATAACATATGATGAAATGTATTGCTCCTTTGTCCTAGACATAGACAAGCACATCTTTGTCTCTCCATTTCAAAATTACATAAAAGAAAAATTGAAATGAAAATTTTATTTTTGAATTACCATTATTCACAGATTACTTAACAGGAGTATACAGATAAACTCAACTTTTATATCTTTATCCTTAACCTAATAATTTCAGATAGCAGTGTCTTCCTATGACATCAATCAAATCCACTCTTTATATGCACTAAAATAAATTTAAGTTGTAAAACTAGGTAGTCCATTTTTAACTCATCTGCTCACCAATCAAATCCAAGCCAACAACCAGAAAAGTTAATCCTTGAAACAATAAGAAATAGAAATGAACTCCATGTGCAGATAATAGACTTCTTGCTGCTGCTGTGAGTAGCAGAAAAGCAAGTGCAAGCTCTTTCCTGTAGAGCCTATTTCTCTTCTTTACAGGGGTGACTTCTTCCTGTTGTTGTTGTTGTTGTTGTTGCTTCAGTTTATTCAACATTTCCAAACCCGATTCCGAGTGTCTCCTATGGATTCTCTCTTCGTTAAAAGATTTCGATTCTTTCTCTACCAAGGCCAGTAAATCGGATTCGGATGATCGACCTGTCTTCTTGGTTACCACCCATTCATAAGCACTTCCAAGCTGAAACAATCCTGATACCATGGCATTGAATTTCGTTACGGACATCGTGTTTTCGAACAGAAGATAAGGGACTAAGAAAGGGAAAGATTTTGGGGCAGGAAGGATGTTTAGAAGGGACATGAGAATGGGAACATAACAGATTACCCAAAGGGGTAGCTCAGCTTCAGGAATGAACATGGTCAATGGAAGTATAATACAAAACAATGTGAAGGAGTAAAATGGTAGTATGAGTTTCCTCAAAAGAAAGAAAAGAAATATTAAGTTGGCCTTCTTCAACATGGATATCTGCATCAGCACAAAGAATTTAGTTACCTGCATTAGTTTCTAGTCATTTGTACTTTCAACAGATTTGGATTCAGATAGATATAGTCCGAAACTAAAATGAGCGCAAACCTTGGAAGTTACGATGGCAGGAAGGCATAGACGAAACAACTGCATTGGACCTGAATGCCAACGGTGTTGCTGTTTCTTGTAGGTTTCATAGGACTCAGGTAACTCGCAAAGCACTTTTACATCATTGAGGAAGATAAACTTCCATCCGTTTAAATGCGCTCGAATAGCGATGTCCATATCCTCGACTGTTGTTCTTTCGAGCCATCCTCCTGATTCCTCCAAGGCCTTGATTCTCCAAACACCTGCAGTCCCATTAAATCCGAAGAAATTGAGGAAAACACCATTCACTTGCTGCTCCACTTCGAAATGGAAGCACAGGTTGATGTTTTGGAGCCTTGTAAGCAAATTCTCATCCTTATTCACGAAGGACCAGCGAGCCTGAACAAGACCAAGCTCAGGATCTCCCTGCAATCAAAAAAACAAGATTGTTTATGTGACTACTGATATTTAGAATGAAACCTGAGTTTCAATCTTTACCGTGGATTTTATATATTACCTTGAAATGAGGAACGGTTTGTTTGAGGAAATCCGGGTTAGGCTGGAAGTCTGCATCAAATATAGCTACAAATTCATAGTCCTTGACATAGTCACTGGCCATAGCTGATTTAAGATTGCCAGCTTTGTATCCGGTTCTTATTAACCGATGCCTATAGATTATGTTTACGCCTTTCTCACGCCATAACGAGACTTCATCTTTAATGAGAAGCTGTAAATTTCCATCATCTGAGTCATCTAGAACCTGAATAAGAATCCGGTCTTTCGGCCAATCAAGCTGACAGACAGCTGCAATTGATTGTGCATATACCTAATTCAAAACGATTGTACTTCAGAATAGATCCATAAACAAAATTGCTTAAAAATTTTAGCACTAAATGATGAATGTCAGCATCAGACAGACAATAACTGTTTAAATCTAAGCGGATTTTGAATGAATATCTAAAACCCCAGAAACAAAATGAACCAATTTGAGCTAAGCTTCAAGCTCACCTCTCTTTCATTGCACATTGGAATCTGAACAAGAACCTTAGGGAAACTTGAGTCATCCTCAATGTCATAAGCCTCTCTTTCCATTCCGGGTTTCAAATTCTTATATTTGATCCAGAAACACCCCATACAAAGAACAAGCCGATCGAGTGATTGAATCAAGAACAGCACAATGCAGAATTTTGACATAGTTAATACTAAAGGAGCAATATAATCAACTCTAAATGACAGCCAAGCCATGTAGGACCATTGAACTAGACCTTGAACCTCCCATGGCTGTTTCAGGTTCAAATTCCATTGCTTCACATAGGCAGCGATTTCGATTAGCAATGCTACAGTGGAGATAACAAGAAAGGCTTTGATAAATCTATATAATCTTCTGCTTTTGGCATCTTCTTCACTCACGTCAGGTAATGCAAGGCGTTTCTTGACTGACGAAACCATTGTTTTAAAAGCCATTGCCAGCCAGGAAAGACAAGCAACAACTCTGTGAGCTTTGAGAAGGAGAAACCAAGTGAACTGCTTCAGACTAACTGCTTTCTGTTTCTCGAGAAGTAATGGTGAATCCGATGCATTGAAGTCTACCAAAGACAACTTATTAGGCTTCTTAATTGTGACTACAACTGAACTTGGAGCCATTTCTAGATCCAAAAAAAATCAAGAAGAAGAAGAAAAAAGACAATAGATTCAACAACCTCAGATCAAAGTTTCGGAAAAGAAACTAAAAGTTGAATTTGGGATTTTAGCTTCCGAGATTTGGGAAGCAGCATAGATGTGAAAGTATGATAAAAGAGAACAAACAAAAATACGTTAGTGTTATGTTGTTTTCTTTACTTTTCCACTGAAAACTGGATCCCAGAAACAGACTGGAAATAGAATCCAGAAATTGAGACTCAGGGTTGGCTTCGAATGAGATTTTCAAGTCAAAGCCATGGCGCTCAGTAACACTCATATGCTCTCAGTGAACTACTATTAATAAGGGAAAGTTTCTCCCAAGGGATAAGAAGAGTCGTAAATGTTCGATTTAAACTATAAATTTAATAAATAATGTTTTTTAAAAGTAGCTAAATATAAACTGCGGATTCAGATTTCATGTTACTTGCTTTATGTGGTTAGAACCTGAAGATCCCAAAGCCAAAAAATTAAAATAAAATATGAATTTCCTAAATTGAATAATTAGTGATTAGATACAAGCAAGCTTAGTCAATATGGAAAAATCTTTCAAAAAAAAGGACCCAATCAATCCGGCTTTGACATTTGATCAATGTTTCCAAGAACTCAATCTGACTATTAGTAAGCAAAAAACCAAATTATATGATTCATGACAACTAGGTACAGCCAAACTGCAGATCCCCTCAGGAAAAACCTGTTTCAGCTTTATTATAAAAAAAAAAAAAAACCTGTCCTATCTATAATTGTGATTAGAGATGTGTTTTCAATTGTGAATATAATAATATTATCATAATCGATTGTAAGTAAATATTAATCATAAATATCAACGATGAAAAAAATTAAAATTATAAAATAATAATCATGACATCACATTTCTATTATTATTTAAATCCCCGTTATCAAATACCAAGAAATTTTCTGTTTTTCAGTCTAGGGAATATGATTAGATTTTTTTTTAACATATTTAATAAATTTTAAGCTGTGTCATTGAGATCTACGCAGAATGCACAATTTAATCTAAGCTTGGCTGTATACCTTACCAAAGCTGCCACTGTTCACTGAAGATATTAATTCAACGATTTAGAAGTTCACTTCCCTGGATATTATTAAGCATGTTTTTTAGGTTATTTACTTGGCTATACATGAACTGACAGACGCACACCTGAAAATTTAGTTATTCACATTCAATGTGCAAAGTCAAATAAATCTTACTACTTTGTATTGATTAAATATTAATTTAAATTAGATTAATCCAAAGCTAAAATATCTTATTTCATAGTTGACTTAATTCAAGTTGGACCCACCTGATCATATAGGTAATTCGATTTTTTTGACCAAAATTTTTATTTTTATTTTTTTAATAATTAAGATTATTAAAATTTGATCTGATCACCAAAATTAAAAATTTAGCATTCGAGTAACATACTACATGACTTGGTTAATATGAATATCTTTTTTTTTTAATTGTGTTAACATGAATTATTGGAACTTTAATGGCCTATTAATTAAAAAATCTACATCCTTATCTTCACTACTTCAATAATCAATAATATCCCAAAATCAATGTTTTAAGATGCACAAAGAGATGGAAAAATCAAGGAAAAGTTATTTTCCTAGGTAGAATTAGATTTGGTAATTTTGTATGGTAAAAAAAAAAAATTAAAACACATGATACAAAATATATAATACAAACATGATAAGAATGATCGAATGTATATTAAAATTTATAAAACTTGAATTATTTATATATCAAAATTTAAATAAATATATCATATTTTAAACATGAATATAATATAAAATAATATAAACACAATACCAATATATAGGCTATATCTAATTCAATTCAACTCATATTTATTAAAAAAATGAAATACAAAAATATTAGTATTGAAAGAAAGATTGATGACTTCGTCGATTCATGGGACTTTTAATACGTGAAATGATAAACAAATCATTGAACTTTTTTCATGCAAAAATTTTGGTTGGTAAATCATGATAAATATGTACACTTGAGAATTTGTATACTTGTTTTACGTTTGTATATTTATTGTATTATAATTTTGTTTAAGATATTTTATAGTATTATAATTATGTTTAAAATATTTTATATCTATATTAATTTTAACATGTTAATAATTCGTATTATATAAATTTTTGTATTAAATTTATTTTATTTTTTCATGTCATGTAATCATGCCAAGTCTAAGCATAATACAATGGTGATCCATGAAAGACCATGGTCATGGTGGCCTACTTTTTTCATACATAAATGCCAAGTGCTCATGCATGTGCATGACATGTATTTGTTTCGAGAACATATCAACTACAATTATTGTAATACAATTAATGAATCACAATTCTGAATTGTGCAGATCCCATAAAAATATTACGTAAAATTCATAGCTTAAAGTGATGGACCGTAGATAATTTTATGTTGTGATTAGATAATTATAGAATTATAAGAAAAAAATTTTAAACATAGATTTTTTTTTTCTGAGGTCCATGAATATATGTGGATTTGGCTTCCAAAACTAAATTTAATAATTTTAGACATGTTACATTTAATAAAAAATGAAATAAATATAATATGACATGTTTAAGCATGATTAACATAGTAATTTAAATATGTGCATCGCATTTTTATTTAAAATGTTGATGCATTTAATAATTTATATCATGTTCATATTTACATGATTAATATTAAAAAAAGAATATATGAAACATGACACCATATACAAATTATCAAATCTATAAAAAAAAACGACTTGAAAATTACTTAAAAGGTTTTTCTTAAACTATACCACTGACTTGGCTTTGCCTTATATGGGTTTTCTTTTATTATATTTCATTTCATAAAAGGGTAAATATTATATTTTGGGTGAAATTCCCAAGCTGAATTTGTGTTATTGTTTTATTTTTTATTTTTTAAAATGGAACTCTACTCTTTGAATTCATTA
>JBBYHO010296784.1:11102-22514 GCA_038382025.1 Adansonia gregorii | reverse complement strand
GATTTCATTGCTTTGTCAAAGGGAGTGAAAGTGAAGTCTAAACAACTAACCCTGCAAACAGCCCAACAACAGCTCCATCTTTTGCTTCCGCTCAACGCCTTTCTTCTTCATTCTTCCTCAATCTGATTACATTCTTCTCTCTCAGCTTCCATGGTTCTCTCATTTTCCTTCTCGCCAATCACTGCCTTTCCGTTTTCAAAATACATTTTCTGATTTACTTGTATAATAACTTGGGTTCCCAGGAAAGCTAGAGCCCCATTAAACATTCACAAGTAAGAAACGTCCCAAGTCTTTAGCTTTTTCCTATTCCTTTTCTTTCATTTGTTTGCTTTCATCTAGATCTGATTGCTTATTTCTACTGGGTTTTCAAAATTAAACAAAATCCATGAAGGAATCAGATTAGATTTTCATTTTTTTTGTTATTAAGCTTGCGTGTTTTGTTGTTTTATCTGGAGATCTGATTAGTTTTTTGCAATTGGGTTTTTCAAAGACAATGAGAAAATCCATGAAGGAATCAGAGTTAAGCACTGAGCCAATTGGACAAAATCTGATCAAACTGATAAGCAATCTTTGTTTCTCAGTTTTCGTGTTTTCGGTGCTAATATTTACAGTTATTGCAATCACTTACCAACCTCCAGATCCATGGCTGGAGTCAGCTCCATCCTTAACC
Source organism: Adansonia gregorii (assembly GCA_038382025.1). Classification (NCBI taxonomy): domain Eukaryota; kingdom Viridiplantae; phylum Streptophyta; class Magnoliopsida; order Malvales; family Malvaceae; genus Adansonia; species Adansonia gregorii. The sequence goes on along the minus strand of JBBYHO010296784.1, from coordinate 21,844 downwards.
AAGCTCTTCACTCAAACTGAAAATGCCACTTTCAAAAATGATAATTCGATCCTCAAAACCGGGGAGGATTTACTTTCCGTGCCGGCACCAGCGGTGCCCCCTGCTTTGGCACTCAATCCCATTACTGAAACCGTGATCCAGAAGTCCGAAGAGAAACTCTTGAATTCGAGCCTGAAATCAGATTGTGAGGAGTTAAAGGTTGTGAATTGCTCGGATCCGCGGGTTTTAATTGCTGTCGAGAAATTCAATTTGAAAGCTTTCAAGTCTATCGTGTTTCTGGAGTATAGAACTCCGGTGAATGGGACGAAACCGGATGAGTGTGATGTGGCTTGGAGGTTTAGGAACAAGAAAGAGAAGTCATGGAGGAAGTACAAGGATTTTAGAAGGTTCAAGTTCGGGATCGGAGAGAATTGTACCTATAAAGTGATGCGTACAGGCGGCTGGCATTCGGGAATCAATGCTTGGAGGCCTCGGAATAGGCCTAACTCCACAAGGAGTGGTGCGAACCCCAAGCTCGCACCCCCTACACGCGATGAAGAGATAAACGATACTATTCCGACTTTGGGTTCGGAAACGAATTTTAGGAAAGGGAGGTATCTGTATTATGCAGGTGGAGGGGACTACTGCAAGGGAATGAATCATTACTTGTGGAGTTTCTTGTGTGGTTTGGGGGAGGCAATGTATTTGAATCGGACATTCGTGATGGATTTGAGCCTATGTTTATCGGCAACTTACAGTCCGGGCAATAAGGATGAGGAGGGAAAAGATTTTCGGTTTTATTTCGATTTCGAGCATCTTAAGGAGGTGGCATCTGTCGTGGAGGAGACGGAGTTCTTGAGAGATTGGAAGAAATGGGATAAGAGCCATAAAAGGAAAGTTCCGGTCAAGAAGGTAAAAACCTACAAAGTCACACCAATACAACTTAAGAAAGATAAGAGCACAATCATTTGGAGGCAATTCGATGCCCCCGAGCCCGAAAACTATTGGTACCGAGTATGCGAGGGGCAAGCAGGTAAGTACATTCAGAGGCCTTGGCATGCTTTATGGAAATCAAAGAGATTGATGAATATAGTGACTGAGATCAGCGGAAGAATGGACTGGGATTTCGATGCTGTCCACGTGATTCGAGGCGAAAAAGCACGGAATAAACAACTGTGGCCACACTTGGATTCTGATACATCCCCTGATGCTCTCCTCATGAAGCTTAAAGAAACGATTCAGCCATGGAGGAATCTTTACATAGCAACGAATGAACCGTTCTACAATTACTTTGATAAATTGAGGTCGCATTACAAAGTCCATTTGCTCGATGATTACAACGAACTATGGAGTAACACAAGCGAGTGGTACAATGAGACGACGCTGCTGAATGATGGAAAACCAGTCCAGTTCGATGGATACATGAGAGCTGCTGTGGATACTGAGGTACTTTACCGTTCGAAAACACGCGTTGAAACCTTTTATAATTTAACCAAAGATTGCAAGGATGGAATTAATACATGCTGAAACAGGTTCGGAACAACCACTCTCTTGTTGCCTTTTAAATTTCTTGATTCTGTTACAAAATTTAATTGTTGAGATTATCAATGCTTGCAGTGTTTTGTTGTTCTTTGATTACTACTAGTGTTGGCAGTTTCTTTTCATTGTCACAGCCCTTTATCTCCTCAATAGTAATTATAGCAAAGCTTATCTATGTTACTTGGATGTGTGTGAGTATCGGTTATGGGTATATGGCTGACATGATTATATTCAATTTTTTAAAAGTTTTTTTCATGTATTTGGTGGGTTATATTCCGATATTTATTCAGAATGTTTTAGACACGAGTGTCGAACACGGATGTTAAAGTAAGCAACATGGAAGCTTATTCTGTGCCATTGATGTTGAAATTTCTTAAGACATGGCAGTTGCATGATACCCTTGAGTTTGGCTTGGCATCTTGTTTATTTTCTTGATCCTTTCTCAGCAGGAATTTCTGTCGAAGGTAGGGCTGAGAAAAAAATTGAGAAAATCGAAATCAATTCAAATCGCAGTCTGTGGCTCGATTTTTATTTAAGTCTGTTCTATTTCAATCGGGCAATAATTAAATATATTTGGTTCAATTTTTAGTTTATAAGTTAAAAACACTGAAATTATTTGAATCGAACTGAATTTAATATTTTATAATATAAAAAATAAATATTTTTATTTTTAAATGACTGAGATAAAGTTAAACGATTATAGAAAAAGATATATATTTTAAAATTTACAAACTGATGAATTGAACCGATCTGAAAAGGTGAATTTTGTTTTGATCGGCTCGGTTATATATTAATCAGTGTTTGAAAACTCAAAATACTACACATTAATCTAACATTAACCCTAATTGTTTTCAAAATCAAATCGAATTGTTATCATGGTCGAGGTGAATGTTTTACCGTGGAATCTTCAACTTCCTGCTTGGTGTTCTCCGGTGAATGTCTTTCTTGCTCACTTCTGTTATTGCCCACATTTGCTCAATATACTTGGTTGAAACCTAGGAACAATGGGCTGGAAATTCTGAATGCCTCAGCTCCAGTATTTACAGATAGATTTAATAATTCGTGTATTTGTATTATATTCTTATCAAATTTTTAATGTTATAATCATGTTTAAAGTGTTATATATTTTATATAAATTTTAACTTATGAATAATTTATTTTATATAAATTCGTATGTTTGTATCGTGTTCGTGGTATATTTTGTGTCATATCTTATTATGTATTCTATTTTAACTATTTTTTAATATTTTATTCATATGATATAATTATATCGTATTCAAAATTACTAAATCTTCTTTGGGCGTGATTTCCACGAGATGCTGCGTCCGAAGTTTTGCAAAAGCCAAGTCCCATGATCTGTAATTTATATTGCATGTCCGAAAACAAATCAAGCACTGGCTATTTGTCGTCAACAATAAACAACTAGAAATACCCCTCCGTTGTAAAAGGTCTTATTATTATTATTTTTAACAAGATAAATAAAAATATATTTTTCTTTTTTTTAATTCTTAATTTAATATATTATTCTCTTACATTATGTTGTAAGGGTTACAATTGTTATGAAAACAAATAAAAGAAATTGATTGGTCAAATTAATCTAAACACATTACCACAAACTTTATGCAACATCCAACAATAATCACACTGATACATGTTATGCAGATAATTAAATCTTTCAAAACTTCAACGAAACTTTAGCTTACATTTATGGGAGAGAATATCCATTTTAGCGAAAGTAAGGCGCGGATGAAAATTCTCCATAACTTCCCAATTTTGTCGATCAAATTCATTAACCAAAAAAAAAAAAGCCTTTCTTGCTTGTGAAAGAGCCACATAGAAATACAAACATGGATGAAAATCCAAAATTATTCAAGGGTTGTGGTTAGGGTGTAAACGAGATACCTTTACTTGTAAATTATTCGAGTTTGATTTTGAGTAAGTCGAATTTGAGTATTTTATTGCTTGATTTTAGTAGCTCGTAAGCTTAATTAATCAATTTTATTTCTAATAAATATTTTTATTATCTCTGATTAGTATTAAAAAAAATTCAATTTGAACTCAAGCTCTAATTCCAGCACAAATAATTGAAGTCAAGTATGAGAATTGAGCTCATTTTTTTAAGTAAACAAGTCTAATCAATCTTAATCAAACAAGCTCAAGTAGTTCAATTTTTAACTCGAATAGAATTCGATCTTTAAAATAAAATTTAACTTAACTTGAGTAATGTTTCAAGTTTAGCTAAGACTTAAACTTGTTCTTATTGCTTGAACTTGACTCGATTAAATCCGTAGTTGTAGGAGTTGTTGTGGCAATTGCTTTCTGACCTTCTTACCTCTTCAAATTTTTTCTGACTCGATTAAATCAAGGTGGACAACAAAAAAGAATGGAGAGAAATAGAGACATATCTAGGGTTCAGAGTGAGATTTTTTATTTTATTAAAAATAAGAATAAATAAAACCAAAAAAAAATTGTTGCATACTTGGCAGCAAATAATAGAAGCAAATTAATAATGTTAACAAAATCATAAGATAACTAAGTATGGTATAAAACATATATGTATATATATATATAAGTTTGGCCCAATCTAAAATAAAAATTTTAAATTTTGTTTAAATTCATCAATATTTATAAATATGGACTAAACTCGTTTCAAGTCTACTTATATTATTTTTTAAAAATAATTATTTTATTCTTAGTAATTTAATTTTGTTAAGTTTTAAAACATAGATAATTTAATATATTTTTAATGTTTACATTGTAATATTGTATACATATATGTATATTTATTTTTATATAATTTACATAATAGATATAAATACAAAAATATACATATTATATAATTGAAAAACGGACTAGACCAAGCTTAGGCCTTTACTGTTAAAATCAAAGTTGAGTTTATTTTGAAACGAGCCTTTTTTTTTGTCCGAATTTATTTTTGAGGCTTGATATTTTTATTCCAAACCATTTTAAATATCGGATAAGACTTCAAATTTAGAAACATAGCTCGGCTGCAAACACGTCAAAGTGTTACTTTTAAAACTTAACAAATTTGATCTCGCCCAAACCACAAGCTGGTTTTTTCTTTAAATAATTTTTCAATTCTTTTATTATCCATATATATATATATATATACACACACATGTACAAAAGAAATTATCCATAGTTAGTAAATTATGTTTCATAGAGTGAAAAAAATGAAAGGATGAAAAGAAGACGGTAAAAAGGTTAAAAAAAATGAGTATGCTTGTTAAGAAAAAAAATAAGAGGAAAAAATAGGAAAAGTAATTATTTTTTATCCTAATTCATAAAATAAGTAAGAGACATATGACTTGTAAGTTGAGTACACATATTTATAAGATCATTTATCATTTTCAAAATTTCATCTTTTTAATCTTAATTTAAGAAAAATATATTAGTAAAATAATATAATTATTGTTTTTACTCCTCTCATTATTCAACTTTGGCAAACAATGAGTGGAAAAAAATTATTGTTCTTTTCACTTTTCCAATTTTTCTATCAAGCACATCAGCTGAAAAAATTATTTCTTATATCCGTTAACTCTTCTCCTCTTTTAATTTTTCATTTTTTTCAATTCTCTTTTCACCTTACCAAATAAAACCTTAATTTTCCTTATATTCTCTCTTTATTGCTTTAATTCTTAATTTGGCTTTAAAAAAATAAACTTTTTGGTAATGAGAGCTAGAAATAGTAAATTAGTAGGAGCTGGATAATTATTTTATAGATTTATATTTGATTTACTGATAGTGTATAAATTATACACTGTCAATGAATTAGATCACACTACCTACTTAATAATAAAGTTGTTTGTATTTATTTTTAATAATTTTTAATGAAATAGCATGTTTTAATTTATTGACTGTGTATAAATTTATAAACTATCAGTGCATCAAATATATACCTTTACTTTATTGATAGAAGTAGATCTATGAAATGGGTTATTGTTTTGTTGATACAAGAGTAGTTCTTGATTTTTAAAAGTCTATATTGTCATTTCTTAGGGTTCATTCAGATGACAAGGGAATTTAGATGTAGTATAATTAGATTTAAGCACAATCATATAATTTTAGATTAATATTTATATATAGTCATATTAACTTGTGATTTTTAAAACCTTTAACAACATTGATATATATATGAAAAGATTTTACTCTGTAATTGAAGAAATAAGGGGTTCTTTTTTGCATTGTTGTTTACCTAGTGAAATAGGCAAATGGAATTACTTAAAAGAATAAATTAATTTCACATATCATTGAGTCAAAAACCAAAAAAAAAAAAAACCAGCAATTTACATATTAAATAAAGAGAAATTATTTAATTTTAACTTTTCTAACTTAATAAAATTAATTTGAATATATATATATATATATTATATCAGCATGACAACTTGCTTTAACAATTGGGTAAGAGATTATTATATTGTTATTTTCCTCGCTAGAAATAATCTACTTCAATTAGATGAAGAAAATATGATTGAAAAAAAATGACTACATTTGTTATTTATTTTTCATAAAAATTAAATTTATATAAAATTGGAGAGACTAAGTAAATACTTATACATATTAGATATAAATAAATTTAATTAAAATAAAAATAAACAGTAAAAGCGGTAGTTTTATCCTTACCAAAGTTTCATATTCATTAATATTGAAAAAAAAAATCTATGTTTGTGTAAAAATTAATAAATCCCATATCAAAAGAAAAATATTAGTTCCAAAGTGAAAATTTTCATCAAATAAATTTTAGAAGGAAAAGTCTTTAAGTTCCAAAAACTTTTCATGTTGAAATATGGGAAATAAACTGTGAAAAATACATGTCCAACAAATATGATATTATATTCTTGAGAATCACTACGTACGTATACAGAATTCTATTAATTGTAAAAACTAATTTTTTATAACAAAATAATATAATTGAAATTTATTAAAGATAAATGGGTAAACATATTAAGAGTTGGTTTTTTTTAAACATTTACAATGAAAATTTTTCTTTAATTTCATATATAGGATAAGAAATCTCTTAATTTTTATGTGTCATTCTAATATTATTTATTAATCTAATTTTTTTAACTGATGATGTATAATGTAATTTAGGTTTTAGATTGTAAATGTTATAGACATCATGAAAAAAACATAGGAAATAATTATTGAATAAGTTTAGCTCTAATTAGGTTGAGAATTTCGAAATTCTAAGAAGTTGCTTGAGTTGGATATGAATTGGATATCATAGAATATCATCGTTTCTTATTTGCTAAATAAATTAGGAACTATTAATAATTAAGATTAGGAATCAGTAGAGTTTAAAAGAAATAAAATTTTGGAATCTAGAGGTCTTAAGGTTTAAGTCCCATCGTGTGTAATTCTGTTATATACTTATAATTTCATTAAAAAAAGTAAGGCATGAATGCCTTTGGAAATTGCTTCAAGGAACAAATAAATAAAAGAATTGGAGGAACAAATAAATATTTTATTGAAAAAAATTAATAATAATAAACGAGAAACAAAAATGTAAAGGCAACATATTTTTGCATTTGGAAAGATCCAAGCATACATGATTTCATCCCCTTCTTATTCTTCACCAATTTGGTAATAATCAGCCCGAGAAACTGCGTACACAAGAAAATTTTGGAGCTCAAGGTCACTCTCCCTATGTCACACCCTATGTTTTTCTTTTTTTCGAAGAAAAAATTGTATAAAACGATTACTTCTTGACAGAATTTGAAAAGAAAATCATTTCATACAATTCATTCTTTGCGCTTTTTGAAGCGCAGTCAGCATACGGATTAATTGGCCTAAATGGTGTATAATGGTGGAGGCCTTGGCATGTTCTCAACGACGCCGCAAACAAGCGTGTTATCCGGAAGGTTGTACTCGTCCCTGAGGGAGCGCTCAGGGGAGAGAACGCTGGCGTAGAGCTGCTGCCCCAGGTAGTGTCTGTCCCATATCTCGGACCTGATGTTCCACATCCCGCAGTTGTCGAATGTCAAAAGGATCGCCGCCCAGGATTTGGGGTAGACCTGAATGGTGTGCCTGCTCACGGCGTCGAGAAGATTGTAGTTCTTCCTCTTCTCAGGGCTCCAAGTTCCAGTCTCGACGCTGCAACCAAATGTGCAAAAAGCACAGCATTTATTAGTACCTTAGAGGTCACACAAGAGATTGGAATTAAATCCTGAATGCGTTTTCTTATTTCAATATGAATATTGATAAAGAAAAGCATTGAAAGCGTAAAATACTGGTCGTAGCATCGCGTTGCGGCAGCTACAGTGCTACACCATTAGATTAGTTATTAGTTAGTGACAAATACTTACGCTACAGCAAAGAAGGAATAGCCAGACAAGTGCCAAGACTGGATGGCAGTTTCATGGTTTTCGAAGATGATCTCGATGAAGGTTCGGTGAGTCATGTTGAGGACAATAGGCTGAAGAGTGATTTCTGAGATTTTAGCTGGTGGGTTGTCAGCAATATTGTCGTACTTGAAAACCTTATCGGCGACATTGTAGTATTCCGCAAGTTTCAGTGGAGTGGTTGGGTCGACATGGGAGACTCCATTAATAGCATATCGGAGCTTGCCATCTACTTTACCGGCGGTGTTAACCAACTTGATGGTGCGGGTAATGTTGATGGAACCATAATGGTAAGAACCTTGAGGGTTAGGCCTGGCAGCGCTGGCGGTGAGGTTCCAACGGAAGGTACGGAATTGATTGAGTGACCAAGCCCAGCTAGTTGGTGCTGGTGGCAGCTCAGGTGAGGCCGGTCCCTGGCTGTTGGTGTAGCGGATGATGCCAGTGGCAGTAATCAATCGTCTGGTAAATCGGGTTGAGGCTACGACATAGTAATCCTTTGGCTCCTGGTTAGCCGTCACGAGCACGCTGAAGCACTGTCCGACGTGAACGTCAAGGGATTCATAAACGTTCTGAACCGTGTGAGAACCTTCCATCTCAACAAGTTTCATGGGGTGGCCTTGGAACCTAATGTTGAGAGATGTCTTGATCCCGACATTGCAAATCCTATACTTGTAAGTTTTTCCTGGCTCCATGGTGAATAGTGGCTCATCCGTACCATCACCTTTGGCTACTTTTCCATTAAGGTGGACACCATCGCATCTGCCAAGGTTGCGGCCGCTATCCAAGATCCTCTTGAGGCTGGTGTGGCCTTTGTTGAACCAGTCACCGGCGAGGATGGTGTAGTCATCGGCGGGATCGGCATAGGGAACAGGAATAAGCAGACGGCTGTTAATACGAAGGCCACCGAAGCCACCAGCTGCCTTATGCATCCCTGTCACTGGATAATACATGTAGCTGCCAATCTGATCCTTGACCTGAAAATGATAGGTGTAATTCTTACCAGGAGGGATCGGACAGTTCGTTCCAAGCACGCCATCTTGCCAGGAGTTCTTCCTTTGTTGTACTCCAGTCCTGCAACAACAACAAATTCCATCGTAAACGTGAACTAATTAACTCAAAATCCTCCGCTTAAATGATCAAATAAAAAAAACGTAGAACTTGGTTCATGTAACTAGTTAACATGCAATGGAACCTCTGCAATATTTCTTCTTTCCCTAGACTAAAATCCCTTAGACTGAAAAGAATTGTATGTAGGTGCTTACCAGGTCAAAAGGAAGGGCTCATCAAGGTAATTGAAGACATTAATGACGATGTTGTTGTTGCTGGTAGAGTTTATGTTAGGTCCGGGGAACTGGCCATTGATAAGAATACCTTGCATGGGAACACCCAAAGGAGCGATGGTGCCATACGTGATATTCCAATCGAAAAACAAGTAGGGATCTTCGCCACGAACCAGGAACATTGATCCAGCCCAAAGGCATAAGAACAATGTTAACATCACTCCAGCCATCGCCTTTTCTTGTCTTCTTTGCCTTGATGACTAGAGGATGAAGATCTGTTTGTCTTGGATCTACGAATTCCATCAGCTTCATGGGTGAAGCTATTTATACAAGGGGAGTTCCCCCTCTCGTTCTTCAATTTAGATCCTTGGATTTCGCACTTCCGTTCATTTTTTTCCCTTTGGCTTTTTCAATACATTCTATTTTTAACCATAACAGATTTCATAATTTTCAGTACGTAATTCTTTCCTTAAAATCCGCCTTTTTTTTACAAGAAAGAAAGAAAGAAAAAAAAAACTAAAATACTAATATAATAAAATATAGACTTTTATGTGTTTAGGGAGACATTTTTAAGGTTGGATTCAAAAGTCCTTGTTACTATTCTAAATAATATTAAAATTTTTATATTAATATTTATAATTAAATTTTAATAAAAATAATTTTTTATTTTTTAAACAGTAATTTTAAACTAATTAAATTTAACTTTGATTTAACTCGACTCATGCAGATATTATTGTATTATAAATTAAGAGTTTTATTACCTCATTATTTTTTCCCTAAAACCAAAAAGATCAAGAATTGTTTTATTCCGATTTAGACTCTAACTTTTGACGTAATTTTATTATTCATGTAACTTTTAAACTTTTTTATTTATGCATTTTTTCTTTTTGGAATTTTAATTTTCTGCAGCATTTTCGTTTATAATATCAAACACTTAAAATTTTTTAAATCATATCTTTTTACTATATTTTTAAAATTTTTTTCTACTAAAATTTTTTCAACAATACTAAACTAATCCTTAAAATCGTCTTTGTTTAGAAATGTGTACCAAAGAGGATAGAGGTTATCTGATCCAACCCCCCCCCTCTGCAAATTCAATACTACTAGCAAAATGGTCCGCGCTTCATGGCCGGCATTTAAATGATATTGTATGAAAAAAAATTAATATTTTTGTGCTTTAAACACTTTTTAGTTATAGGGTAAAATGGTCAGGTATGAATTTAAATAACTTGAGTGTTTGCTATCGAGCTTATTCAAATAATAAAAATTGATGCGCTGGTTGGATTTATTGTTAATAAAACTTTTCATAAAGCAATTTTAAAAATAAAATAATTAAAATTAATTTTAATACATTAATCATTAAATATGTTAAATTAAATAATAGTGTTTGCATCGATGTGTTTATGTTGCAATACTCTTAACTGAATTAATATCACAAGACGAATTTAATTTAATAAATGAATTAAAATCTAATAATGATTGCTTACTAAGATTGCTATGCAGTAACCCTTTTCCGCTTTGGAGAGACTGCAGTAAGCCAAACTAGGACCGGGAAGTAAGAAGCATAGGCAATTGAAGAAGT
>JBBYHO010296784.1:0-11002 GCA_038382025.1 Adansonia gregorii | reverse complement strand
GTTCCCCTTCGATTGATTAGTTTAGTTCTGCTTGTTAATCGTTATAGATGCCATGCATGCACTTTAAATGGTTAGACCATGGATTTGTAGCTTCTTTGCTCTATTATTTGAAATAATTCTTTCCGTTACCGCACTTTCTGAATTTATTGATGTAAATTTATGAATATATATTTTCATGTAAACTTAGCATTAAGTTGATCGAATTTGGCAACTAAAAAGTGTAAGAAAAAAATTTCCTAAACCATTGAAAATCAATCAAATATGGAATTACCAAATAATCCCACCAACAATCAACTTTTGGATCTTTGCTTCTGAATCCTTTTGACTATTGGATCCCAAAATGTAGAGGCCGCAAAATGGTCACAACTTTCTTTCTGCCGAGGTTTATCTCTAGAGTCTAGGATGAAATTGATGGAAGAATTTTAGACTTTTTAGTGTTAAAAACCACCAGTGCCAAGTAAAAAGGATATGCAAAACTAATGTTGGAAGTCTAGCGCCATTAGAATCGAAAAATGCAAAGGTGTGTCCTAGAGTGAAATGATATCAGGTGCAGTATTTAAACTCCCGTTCTCTTCTGCTACTACCATACTATGTTGCTTTGACCCATTTTTCTTGAAATAACTATATCTAACACTCGCATCTGACACATCTCTGGATATGAACATAAGACATAACCCTCTAAATTTAAAATTTAGAAAAATTAAAAATACTCGTTTCAGACATATATCTATATCTGACAGTGACACTCGAGTCAAGTAATATGGTCACAATATATGTAGGCCTCAATTGAACTTCACAAAATAGAAAGGATGACTGATACTACAGGCCAGAAAACAAGCTGTCAACGTCCACAAAGGTGGTAAAAAATAACCTTGTTTGCATGCTGGAATCTCGTCCAGACACAATAGCAAGGGGACCAACCCAAGTTGGAGCAACTGCAGCCATAGCTTTTGGCTTCACCAACCTCTTTTTTGCCAGACGAACTGCTATTGTGGCAGCGTGACCTCCAAAAACAACCAAATCATTTTCAGTTTTAATTCCAGAAAATAATTAGCAAGCTATATGTATGTCTTCAGAAAATAATCTACTCAGAATCATTTGAAGACAAAAACTAGGTAGGATACCCAAAGCCAAGGACTATGGAGAACCAAAATCAAACACATTGAGCACCTTCGCAGACACTCAAATATTACAATAACATTTCCAAATGCCTTTAGAAAACATGCATTTCAGTTATTACATTCAGATTATCGGACGATCTTGTTTATATGAAATACTAAAATGCTTCTAATAATTTCCATTCCAGACCTTAAAATTCAATACCTTTGAAATCTACAGCTTTTATGCAAGAGCATGACAGTAAACAGAACTGGGACAATTGCCGAACACAGGTGCTTCAAGGAGTGCCCACTGATAATACAATTATTTGCATAGTATATTTTCATGTCAGCCAGAGCTTCCATTTTGGCAAGGATTTAAACCCTGGGACTGCACTAAGGGAAAAAAAAAAAAACATTCTCTGGACCGCACCATTAGATAGTCCTGCATAGAAAAGATGGGATCACCCAGGTACTATAGCACACATTAGCCTCATTCACAAACCTTGTTTAGATTTGGTATGAGTACCAGAATTATTAGAAGTTACTTGCACACATGAACCATGGGCAGTGCTCACTGGTATGCTGTCCAAATTGTTTGCAACCCTGTTCTTTAAGGTGTGATTGGTTTGTTGGAAAAGTGGAAGGATAGATAGAGGGTAGAAAAGTGGAAAGAAAATGGATCTTTAGTGTGCTTGGTTGTTAAGAAAAGTGAGAGGGAAGAAAATTGAAAAGATTATAATTTTCCACACCTATTAACAAAAACAAATCACTCCAAATTGCAATAAAAAGAAGAAAGAATAATCAGAATGGTGTGTGTTAAGTGTGTATATTTACAAAATTACCTTTTTACATTTTAATTTTTATCTTAACTTCTAATGGGTACAATGGTAAAACAATATATTTTTTATTTTCTTTCATTTTTCAATCGTACCAAGCAATGAGAGGAAAGAAAATTATTTTTTTCTTTCCACTTGTCTATCTTTCTTACCAAGCACACTGATGGAAAGAAAAAAATATGTTTTCTATATTTTCATTTTTCTCCTCCCTTAATTTTCCATCTTTTCAAATTTCTTTCCATTCTACCAAGCAAAGCCTTAGTGCCAAATGTTCCCGAAACAAAGTTTATAAGGTTTTCTAAATATCTCATTATGGTTTCTTTAAAAATAACAGCATAAAGCACATCTCAACAAGACAGCATTGACCAACTTCCATCTTATCACGTATAAAGGAAAGAGTCAACAAAAGAATGTTTACCTGAATATCTAGATCACCGACTTCCATGCAAGCATCATGCAATACATTTGCTGCTTTCTCAGCATATATTTGATTAATTTTATTTCGCTCAACAAACAGGTACACCACAAACAATTGAAAAGATAAACATCGTGAAAAAAAAATCTCCATAGCCAAACATACACGACTCCTTAAGGCCAATATCAGGTAATAGGCTAACCCTCAAATCTTCCAAGCACACCCCAAAACCATACCAAATTAACACAATAAGAACAGATCAGAACCCTAACCCTGAAACTGCTAATCCAAGCAAAAAAATACCAATAGAACAAACAATGCAAATGCCAAAACCTACAAGTACGAAAACAACAAGGTATCTTACAATAAACCACATTGCGACAATGAGCACCATATATCACAATATTCACCATGATATAGAATATTTTAAATCTATGTCAAGGCAAAAAGGGTAACATCAGATGTAACCAGTTAGTCCAAACACACTTTTTGAGGTCCAAAAAATTAATCCAATATTAACCACACACCAAAGCACACATCCAGAATTGTTTTGGTCAAAGTACATTTCTAATAGCCCAACTTCTTGTCATACATTACTAGTATGCCAACTACTTAAAGCAATAGTCAACAACTTCAATGGAAGCATAATACCATGCTGAAACCAACCTAATATCACAAAACCAACAACAAAAACCCCAAAATCAAACTTAGATGCTACCTGTAACTCGAGTACGAAAACAAAAAAAAAAACCTACAAAGAGATAAAAATAAAAGATAATCAGTTTTTATTGATAAACCATCAAGACAATATATACAATAAGAAACCTAAACTTCATCCTTAACCACGCTATAGTCATTTTAACATCAAGTCCAAGTAAAAAGGTAACCACAGTCGCCATTGTCTACAATTCACTTTAAGCTCCATGTCAAGAAAAACATTCATCATCACCACGGCTATTACAAATTCCCGATTTGATAAAACATACTTTCAAGTCTAAGCAGTACAAATGAATTTTTAGCTCCTTGCTAAGGTAAGTAAAATGGTCATTATATATTTCTAAAAGTTCTACCATATTTTATACATTTTAATGAATTTTTAGCTCATTGCTAAGGTAATTACATTGGCCATTATATATTTCTAGCAGTTCAAGCAGATATTATATATTATCAAAAAAGAACCAACCACGTTTTAAACTGGTCAATCTCTTGTCCAATCCAAGATATCCAAATATAAAGAGTCTAAGGCATCCAAATTAAAATAGTTCAAGCCCAAGGCAAGTTCTAAATCAAAATAGTCCAAGACAACCAAATCAAAATAGTTCAAGTCCGAAGCAAGGTATTCCAAGTCGAAGCAACTAAAATTTGCCAAGCCTAAAATGGGTGGTATGTCAACCGGCAAAGATATTTTCAAAGTTATCAAGCATCATGAAGGAAGTATCACAAGGCATCTAGATAAAAACAGTCCAAGGCCATCAATCCTCATACAGTTTAAAAGCCAACCAGCAATGGTATAATTGGATCGAAGTCATATAGAATTAGGACGAACACCATCCAACTCTGAGCATTTCAATGTATATCCAGTTTCCAATTAGCCCAAAGCTAGATAAACTTATGGCGCATACGAAATTTCACCAATCAATTTCAAGAATCAAACATAAACCTCTTAATATAATCATGACTTGGAACAACTGGTAAATTCAAATAGTTTAGACGCCAACCAGCAGAGGTACAATCGGTTCAAAAACATATAGAATTAGGTCCAGCACCATCCAACTCTGAGCATTTCAAGATATATCGAGCTTCTAATTAGCCCAAATTAGATAGAACCATGATGCATATTACAGTCAGTTGATCAATATTAAGAATTAAACATAAACATCTTAATATAGACATGACTCTTTAGCAGACAAAGGACCAATTAAGCTGAGTAAAACAACACCCAAAGAAAACAATACCTCCAACAAATGCAAGCCACCGCAGCAACAAAGCACCCCAAAAAACCACGAATATGGACCAACGTACACCACTGCAGCAAAAAGGCAAACAAAAATCTTCAGAAAACACCAAATAAAAACGAAAATACATTAGATGAAAATCCAACCTTTAGCACTGCAACTTCCAACCCCAACACAAACTGGCATCATAACGAACAGAAAACATAGGAAAAAAAAGTTCTGCAAAACATAGCTGCATCCACAATCAGTCCTCAATATCAGTTTTAAAACACGCCAATAAAGAAAACCTGTAAACCTCAGGAGTTATAAATATCACGGATCCAAAAATAATCCTAACCCATAGATGGCATTCAAGTCGTCTAAAACAAAACTTTCACAAACTGAAGCCCTAAGGTAACTCGAGGTCAACAGGAACATAACCCAAACACAAAAAAACATAGACCAATAATACTTCATCGAACACCTACCTCAAAAACAACCCATGCTCTAACACACAACAATCCAACAATGAACACCCTGGACTGCAAAAAGAAAAAAGGAATGGAAGCAAAACGACGACGCACATCGCCTATATCAGGTTAAAAGCTGACGTGGATAGCCTCAAACAACGTTCAGCACTCCCCTTCAGAATTTTTGTATTAATGCTGAGAAATATTTAGATAATTTCCGTAACATTAATCACAATGTAATAAGGTACAAATAAATGATTAAAATATAGTATAATATAAATGATTAATATATTAAAATTTATTTAAATATATAATAGTTAAAATAAATTATGATAAAAGAGTACGAATATTAATAAGATACATAAATTATAGGGACTGTCATTTTGGCCTACATTGACTTTTTATTCACCGTGTTGGTCCAACTCCAACCCATAAACATACACTGATCGAAAACTTTGACTGAAAGTTGTAACCAAAAAAACAAAAAAAAAAAGAAAACTTATATGGTAGTTGGAACATTCGACTGGGTCGGTGAAACATTGAAAACAGAACGTTTGGTCGCAAAGATCAAGAAAAAAAATCATGGTGGCTTTGTTGTTTTGTACCGATGATCGTATCGATTTTGTTTTGACAGTGGTACGTAATCATATTGGTACCTTCCAACATTTGGCTTCGTGTTTATTAATATTTTTTAAATAAAACACTGGTTTTCAAATTTTCTAATAATGTATTATATTCAATTAATATACAGATGTAAATTAATATACTTCAGTTACATGCATCTATATCTTTACTTCTACTTGTAAATATAAATTTCCAAATTTGTAAAAACTTAATATTCAAAATATTAAAACATCAAATAAATAAAATAGATTTATAAATTATTTAAAATATATAATAAATCATTATTAATCAAGTTAAATAGTCAATTTAATGAAATAATTAAGAAATAAAAATGATCTTGAGAAAATTCTAATAATCAGTTCAAAGAATCAAATACATAAGAAAATTTAGCGGGAAAAGAAAACAAAATCTTATACGAGCCGATACAAGATGACATCGACTAGTACAAATCTATGCAAGCCGATACAACAAATGCAACAATTACGAATCAGTACAAAACTGAAACAGTACAAGTCAATATAACTACAAGATACTAACATTTGTCAAGGAAATTAACTGTTCAAGAAATTGTTTTTTTTTTAAAAAAAAAAAAAGAAAGAAAAATGTGAAATGTAAAGATTCAATGCTTTGAACTTAGTTATCAGATAAAGGTTCCAAGAAACCTGTTTATGGAGTACATTTATTTTTACTTAAAAAGTATATATCTGAACTTTCAAATAAAAAAGTCAACTCTCAGATTCAAATAATACTTCCTTGACTCCTGCTTCAGGCTTTCAGCCACATCCTATGATTTACTTTAGGCCAAAAATAAGAAAAAAGTATGAAGATCCTACTTCAAATACACTTCAAAATTTGCTAACAAAATGGTTTGAATTTCAGGGTGTTTGAGATTTTTGCCAGAACCAGCAAAAAAAGAATGCGATAAAGCCGAATCGAAATTTTATTTGATGCATGAACTTGCAATTTCAATTCCCATTGTTGAGAACCTCTATAACCCCATTTTTTTCTCAACCTTCTGAATCTGGTTGAGGAATATCCAGGTCATCTGCACGCAGAGAACATGTGGTCGTCAGCGATAATTAAAATACTCTTTACTAAGCTTTCGGTTTACGGTTGAACCAGAGAATCATATATGGACAAGTATATAATGTATTTACCATGACATGAGGGGCGATTCGAACACAGTATATGGGGAATCCAGTGTAAAATTTGAATGGTCCCCCAGACTTGAGGGTCTTCATAGCACAGTCTAGAGAGCCACTGTATGGATACTTCCCCTCAGCATCAGGTTGCATTTTCTGAATTTGTGTTTTGACATAATCAAAAGGTAAACTGCAAGCCGAAGCAAAGAAACCCGATACGGTACTTGCACCTGAGACAAATAAAAAGAACATTACAGAAGTGCAGACATGTCTTCGCAAGAACCAAAAGCCAATGCGTTGCCCACCAAAAATACCGTCTTCTTAAGAATTGACAAAGTAAGGAGACCAAATATTTTCAACTAAAGAAGACATTAGGGGATCATAATGCCACTTCAAAAGTCAGGACCAGCAGCAGATAAGCCCGAACCAACCAATAAAAAATATAAATGAGGTTGGACAAACAGTTCTCAAATTAACAAACGATAACATGTGAGAGCCAATCTTCCAGCTAAATTCATGGAATACATCATTGAAACAGTAGAAAGAGTTGTTCGAACCAAAATCCAAGGTTTTCTATCTGTAAAAGTTTTACACTACCAGCCAAAATCTATGTTGACCACACCAGCAATCATAAATTAGTTAAACAAGAAAACCTAATACGTCGACCTTATTTAACTTTTGTATACATATTGATCAATCATCCTTAGCAAGATGTCTTCATCAGTCGTGCGATGATAATGTTCTATTGTAGCCTATCTTTCTTGTATTACCCAATCAACAGTCAGTACATTCTTTTTTTGTTTTTTAATATCGAAGACCTACGGAAGGCAAGGCCCTTCAAGCCCACCCCTCCTTGCCAACCCGACGACACTGCAATCTGTACAGACCCCCACTTCAAGCCAGGGTGCCTTTGAATGATGCCCTAAGGATATAATCTCAGTGGCGCATCTTGAACCCAGGACCTAAGGCCAGCTTAGGCCCCAACCTCAAACCTTGTCACAGAGCTACTCCTCAAGGAGGCACGTAGTAATATTACGTCCATCATGACAATGCTTGCACAGTAATATACAAACTCCAATTACTTGAGGTAGTCCAATTAGAGAACATGTTTTAACAATCTTTCCTTACGTTAGCAATAAATTCTAAAAAGTGATACTGCTATTTGCCTACCAAGAAATTGTAATTTAAGGATAAGTTATGCTCACGCGACAAATATAGAACCTAAAATAGTCCTTTTCCTTTAGCGAGGATAGTTAATGAAGACTTTAGAATAGTTAAAACATCCATGCGAAAAAACTCTTACCTATCACCGTAGCAGCTTCTCCTAAGCCAAGGGAATCCTTGAAAAACTCAACACTTTGATCATAAGAGGCAAGCATTCCCATGTTCAATGCCATGGCTCTGACAACAGTTGGGCCTGCACCTTTCCAAAGTGCCAAAACCCCTTCATCTGCAACAATACGATAGAGAGCATGGAATGCATTCGAGTAATTTCGGCGCTGAGCAGCAGGCAAAGTGGCATCGGCTTGCATACGGATAAGTGCCAAATCAGCTGGGCTGCCAACACAGGCTCCAATAGCGCCCGCAGTCAGACCACATAAAGCCTTCTGGTATAGAGGTAGGGGCTTTCCATCATTGGCTTCAATTGCTTTGTTTGTCAATATTCTATAGAAAACAATAGAAATAAAATCAAAAGCTAAATCAAAACCGTAAAAGATAATCCAAGTTTAGTACAGAAGCAGACAACATCAACAGGAAAAAAAATCAAATGAAAATAAGGTCCAAAAATAAAGTTTACGCTTCAAAGAAAATTTTTGACCATTAAAACAAAAAAAGAAGTATCTTGAAGAGTATAATGAAAGCCCCAAAACCATTTACATGTATCCCATTCGTTGAAACTCACTTGAACGATCCAAGACGAGCAGTAGTGTATGTAGCTTGCCTCAGCAGTCCAGCTGATAGACCCTGCCGAAAATAATACAAATGAGACAGACTCGTGGAAAAATATAAATATCATCTAGATTCAACTGAGAAAATCTAACAAAATTCTTGAATAGTGAAAATAGAAGCTCAAACTCAGCACAATAAAGGAACCGACCTATGTATAAACTACTGATGAGCAAATTGGCAACTTTAGTTTCAAGTTGCATAAAATCTATCTCCAGATAATCGGACTAAAAATCAATCATATATTTATGCCAATTTCATCTTTCATATGCTATTAAGTATTAACAAATCAAGAAGCATATCCCATCCCATGAAACAGGACTAAATTCCAATATTTTGGCAACCCAAACCAACACATAATGTCATATATACCACTGAATAAAAATGTCGAAAATCTAGAAAATTTTAATATCATTGTTGGCATTCCATTCTTAACAATGTAAAAACAAAAGATCCAGCTTCTGGCACAGATCTCAGAATTCCACAACAAAATCTAACACCTGATAGGGTAGATCAATCATACCTAAGAATTAATGTTACAAATAAATCAAAACTTGAATGAAGTTGTAGAACAGAACCTTGTAAAAGGCACCAATACCCTCCTCTTTAAGCATGGTCTTGGTGACAGTTGCAGCTGATCCCTGACCCAGTTGGATTCTAACCTACACAAAGCCAAAACGACAAACAACCCTCAGTCAATACGACACCAACCAAATTAAACAAAAACTCTAAAAGAAATCCAAGCAAACCCCAGATCTAAAAAACCCATATTTGGATTTAAAAGCAGAATCTTATAAAAATGAAAGGACAAAAGAAAGAGCTGATCTAAGAAGAAATGAAATGGAAGGGAAAAAGATGAATGAAAACCTTGATCATGTCAATGGGTTGGATGACACAGGTAGCAAGCATACCAGCGGCACCACCATTGACAAAAGGCTTAACCTTTGGCCAAACCCCTGCAGCTTGGGCTTTCTTCTCCTCTGCCATTGCTTTGACTGAAAACAGAAGGGGGAAAGAAAGAAAGAGTGAATAAGGAAACGGGAGTAAAGGTATAGGAGAAGAAGAGAGCTCTGGAGGCTGAGGGGGCTGAGGGGGGCTTCAGTTTTTGTTGACTTAAATAGAAAGAGCGAAAGGTGAGAGGCTTTCCTTTTGTTATGCAAACCAAACCTCCTTGTTGCTGCCTATAAATAAATAATTAATAATTATAATTTAAAATATTATATATTTTTTAATAGATTGATAATTTATTTTATATAAATTTAATTCATTCGAGTTATATTATGTTTATAGTATTTTTATTATACGTTACATTTTAATTGTATTTTATATTATATTTATATTATGTATCATATATGTCATGTAATTATTTTTTTTGTGTATTGCTATGTTTAGCTTTCATTTTTTGCCGGTTGTTTTTATCTCCTAGAGGTATTCATGATAGGTCATAATTTTTACAAAAATTTAAATTTTTTATCTAAACTTCATTTTTGACTTGACTCGACCCATCACATTACTTATATTACTATTTATAATTAATAAAAATATAAATAAATATTTTTATATTAATTTTTATATATTATATAATTTAAATTTAAATAAAAAATTTTTAATTATTAAATATGGTTAAGCTGGCTCGAATTAATAAAAATTTGTTCAAAACTCAATTTGAACAAATCAAACCTGTCAGACCATTCATATAGCTTGGCCTATGCACAAGTTTACTTTATCTTAACAAGAAGAGAGAATTTGCACTTTTTCTTGTTATTGGTAAAAGTTTACTAAAAGTTTCTGCAATATAATGAAAGAGGTATTTTAGTTCATATACTATTAAATTAAATATTTTAATTTTTATATTTTTTAAAATTGTAGTAAAGAAAAAAAATAATGAACGATATTAAAAAATTATTCGAATATTAATAAAGTATAGACATATCATGTGATGTGAAATTTTAAATTTTATAAAAAAAAACTTAAATTCAAACCCAAATCTAAACCTTTATTTTTGTATAAAATTTTAAATTTTATGTTACACTATAGTTAATATTTTATCAACATTTAAATAATTATTTAATACTATAAATTATTTTTTATTTATTATAATTTTAAAAATATAAAAAAATAAATTTAATAGTGCATATAATAAAATGCTCTATTCTTAAAATAGACTTTTTACCCTTTTGATTTGGTATGACATCAGATTTGGGGCCAACTGCAAAGATTGTTGTAAGGATATAATAATTTTTTTTTTAAATTAAAAATCAAATCGAAACTACATCAAATAGCTTTTATAAGATCGAATTGAAATCTACCGTTTCAAATTAGTTCAATTCATTGCTTTTTTTAATTTAAAAATATATTTTTTATAATATTTCTAATTTTTTAACTTATATAGAAATAAACCATGTATTTTATATCATAAAAACTAATTAAAAATGAAACTCAGTATGATTTTAATCATTACATTTTTTTAAATTTATGAATAAAAACTGAATAAATATATTTAAATATTATCCGGATTAAAATCAAATCAAATT